>PYXC01000629.1:16257500-16320000 GCA_015244755.2 Tenualosa ilisha
GTTTCAGCCTCTTGAGTTCACCTTACAAATTTTAACAGAGAAATGTGTTAAATGCATCCAATAGTAAGCTATGCTATTTTATCACAGCAGAGACAACTCAAACTCAAAATGAACATGTTCAATTCAGCTGAACCCTTATTTTACAGCAAAAGCGTTGAGCTAATCTGCTATGACAGATTTCCTCCACCTTTATCACAGACACACCAATCACCTGCCCCACAAGCCATGTTTCATCAGCCTGTAAGCACAGGGTTACATGACAAAACACATTACCAAACACACACACACACACACACACATACGCATATCATATTCTCAGTGGTGATTTCTATGGACAAACCTTTGCATCTGAGCGACAGCCATCCCCGTGCGCTGTTTTTTTGGGCTCAAAAGCAGCCAACGTCATGAAAGTGTTATTGGTCATGCACGATTACGGCTCGTTTTGGAAGTAGTGTTGAGGGACACAGTGACAGAAGCTGACCTTCCGTCACTCATTCCTATTAAGACCTTTCCATACACATCTGAGCCATAAGCCCTCATCTCTGACCCTTGCGAACCAGTTGCCTGTGTGTTGTTAATGGAGCCTAACCCCCTCAAGGAGGAACAAAAGCAAGGTGTGAGAGAGAAGGGTTGTAAATTTGGCCAAATTGATCTATTCCACAATGAAGCACAGGGGAATAGACGTAATTTGTGGGAAATTGAAGCTCTAACCATGAAATTACTCCTCATTAATCATGCAAGGGGTTTAGGAGGAAGTCAGCAAATTAATTCTCATTGCTTCCTAATGGTTCTCAGTCCACCAACTCTCTTTTGCCAAAACAAACCCTTTGCCTGAATGTTTCCATGATCCTGTCATTCCACTCCGCGCACGTTTTGCTCAACAAATCAGTTGAAAAGACAGCTTCAGCACAAGCCACGCGTTTGTCAGAGTGATCTCATCACCGCTGTTCAGTGCACATATTTCCATATAGTAATTTTCCTGATTTTGAAAAATAACACTGGTTGATTCCAACATCATTTCTACATATCTCCTAAACTCTTCAAGACATAGGGACTGAGTCCATGCAGGGCTTTGAACTCCAAAGCTCTTTTAGACAGAGGAAGTTTTCTCCAGGTCTGATGTCACACAGCAAGGCTGCCTTGGCCCAGCGTCTCAGATCCCCTGGCTCTGGTTGGAAACGAGCACGTAAAGTGACCAATCAAAGCCCAAAGTGCAGATTTATGATGACTTCACCATCCAAAGTCACCTCATAAAATGAAACAGTACTACAGTTCCCCTGCTGTAGCAATGCATTGTTTACATACATCGTCATAGAAACATTTCTTGTACACATATTTTACGCTTGAGATGATGCATGCAAGATAGCACATTATGGCTGTGTTGCAAGTGTTTGCAAGTGTGCATAAGCATGTGACTATTTAGGTGTGGCAGGGTGAGTGTGTAGGTATGTAGATTACCTGTGTATATTTCGACATTTCTTTCAGCTACAACTGGAAAGATGCCAATTTTTTTTTAAATCCAGACCAATCTACCCTAAGAAGAGTAAACAAGAGATGCATTTACTGTGTCCATTTTAGAGTGGAAAATTCTGCGGCTCACTGCAGAAACCAAGAGATCTTATCCATTAACATTAAGGAGGAGAGAGAGAGTGAGAGAGAGGGAGAGGGATAGAGTGAGTGAGTGAGTGAAAAAAACTGGATGACACAGGGACCATCAATTATGTAGAGCTGGCAAGCAATGAAAGTGGTTGGCTGAGTCCCCTGACAAGCAGAGGATAAAAGAGTGATGATGATTAGTTAAATCATAGTGTTGCTCAGACCATGCATAAGTGATGAGGCCAGAACTGCTGAGACCCAGCAAGGGGAGGGTGTGTATGTGTGCGTGTGTGTGTGTGTGTGTGTGTGTATGTGGGGGGGGGGGGGGGGGGTCTCTCTCCAGTCTGTCCATCATTTCCACTTTGCGGCCCCTGGAAATGATGGCGCTAGTGCATTCTCCTGCTATCTGGTGCATCAAGTGATGCTACGATGAATATATATTGACCTTATTATCGTAACTGCCTGCCGGTGCCACGGGCAGCCAGGCATACTTTGTACAAATTAAAGCCGTCAGCGTGTAATTTATGTCTCAGTGCAAAACAGGAACACAGCGAGGAAAAGAGAAAGGAGCGGGGAAGAAAACACAGGGAGCGTGAAAGGGAGTGGTGTGGTTTGGGAAGCAGGTAGACCAACTGCCAAAACGGGGAGATTTCATTCCACACTAATGATGATGCGGTGGAGCTGTGGCCGACACATACATACACATATACACACACACACACACACGCACATGCACGCATATACACTAATGATGATGCCGTGGAACTGTGACTGACACACACACACACACCCACACATGCACACATATACACTAATGATAATGTGGTGGGGCTGTGGCTGTGTGATCTGCTCATCCTGTTCTGTCATGTTGACACGGTGAAAACCACAAGTTACAAAACCAGGGCCACACACACCCTCCTCTGGCTACAACCCTGGGACTTTTTTTTCCCTCTGTGTGAGAATGTGTGTGTTTGTGCACGCAAGTGTTTGTGTGTGTGTGTGTGTGTTTGGGGGGTTGGGTGTGTGTGTGTACACATGCATTTGTGTGTGTGTGTGTGTGTGTGTGTGTGTGTGTGCGCATGCATATGTGTGTGTTGCTTTCAGGCTCATCTGATGCTAGGAAGTGACAGTGGCGTACACTGTCTAGAGCTGAAACCAGATCGTGTATGATTTGCTCAGAAAACAGCCACCTCTGCTCCCCCTTCCGGAGCCATGAGGTGCATGCCTGCCTCCTCATTTGCCCGCGTTTGTTGCACAAGCTCCTCTAGTCTACTACAATAAAGTGACAGACACTAATGAATTCGACTTTTCATGATAATACTTCAACCGACTGTGTTGAGACAAGAGAAGTTTGCGCTTGATTGAAACTGAGTCTTTGATTATGACACAACTACGCAACAACCATGGAACAGCTGGCCTCCTAAAGGGAGGAAACTTTTGATAGTCAGTTTATGTGTGAGTTGAGAGCTGAAGCATGCAGAATAACAGGCCATGGTCCTCCATCAAGAGCGGAGTGATCTGTCACACTGAGTTTTGTAACAAGCTAATCAAGTTTTCCTTACCTGCCACAGCTACTGAAATGCTAGGGCTGTGGATTTGAGAGGGTGCTTCTTTAAGACAGGTAATATGTCCTGTCCATGGTGAAGGATGAATTTCTGGAGGTCAATAGGTCAGAAGAGATATGGCAGCAAACACCTGGAGGTTCACAGAAATGTCACTTGCAAGTGCTCTGCTCCACCTTTCACTGTTCAGCTTTGCCTGAGCATGCTTTTCTAGATTGTATGTGTGTTTCCTTCATCTCTGGTTTCAGGTGGGCAACCTTACATCTCTGTGTCATGGACCCAGGTGTGTCATTTGACTTCACCAGTATTCACTGTTTTCATTTTTAACCTCTTAAGTTAAGTTAATAGTAGGTCTGAATACGGAGAGTTTCTCTGAGCATGCTCAGTGAAGTATCGCTGGGTGGAGATGCACACAAGCTTTGATTGCAGTGAATGATGGGAAGCTTTTAGGTCACGGCTCACCTGAGGAGAGGAACAGCAGTCACGCCTCGACTTAACCTGCCCCCGCTCAGGTCAGTGCCACTGAAGAGCACTCCTCAGAAGCAGGGCATGGTGCCCAGACTACGCTTCCGTGCCCTGCCAAAACAGAGATAAGCCACCACCCACCCCACCTTACACACACACACACTACCATTACTATCAACACGGAGACACATACACGCCACCTCCCCAAACACCACACACATAATAATACATGTAAACATACTCCACTCCTCACACCCTCATGGCCTCGCCACGCTGGAATGTGCCCCATTGTTGATGTTCATTTGCTCATATCTGGCTGAAACTTCTCTGTTTGATTGGATGACACACAGCTGAGGTTCTCAGGAGTGTGTGAGATTAACATCAGCGCTCCAGCTCCCGTCCTCCCTGCACCTTGTTTTGGGTTAGTACACAAGAGCCTTGTTTTGTGTCGGCCTGTGAGTGTGGTTGCCAAAACAGCATGATCCCATGATCTGCGATGATTAGCAGTCACTGACTGGGTGGGCAACTGGGAGAGTGTGTATGTTTAAAGCTATGAGTGTGTGTGTGTGTGTGTGTATGTGTGCATGATCATGCATGTTTGTTTGTGTGCCTGACTGTGTGTGTTTGACTGTCTGTGTGTTTGTATATGTATGTATATGTGTGTGTGTGTGTGTGTGTGTGTGTGTGTGCTTTTGGATCCGTGCGGACGTGAGGATAGTGTGTGTGCCACCACAGCACTGAAGGTAAACAGTGTCGCTATCAGAGAAATGCAGGAATGTCTTAGGCTCTCCTCAACCCTCATCACATCTCCAGCATCAGCCATGCGTATACAGGCCGGGTGCTCCTGAGGGCTGCCCACATGAGTAGATTCTCCATGACTGTGCACTGTATGGGTATGTGTGGGTGTGTTTATTTATTTATTTATTTTGTCTGACATTTTCATTGTCCTTAAGTGCTGATGCGATAACTTACCTGCATTGATAATTACAGAGACCCTGATTATGGGGCTCTAATGTGCCTTTGATGTGGCACCTTCCAACCCAGTTCTAATTGGACTATTTCAGTAGGCAGAAAAACGCAAATCAAATCAAAGAGATATCCCAGGAATTTACTACACCACAAAGTCAGTGTTAACCACCCATGACTTAAAAATAAAACTCCTGATTATTCCAACATGAGGGCCTTATCAGGAAGTGATTGAGATCCATCTGAGAGAGTTGGCTTTGCATCTGCCTCACCCTAAGGTCTTGTGAAGTCAAGTCTGGAGATTTCATCACCATGGGAGAATTCTGCATCTCTGTTCAGTAGGCCACCAAGCATAACGCCTGCAGCCATGTGTGTGTGTGTGTGAATGTTTTTTTTGCACAAATTGCTCTCTGTTCAACCCTGAGCTACTTTGACCCAAAAGGCAATCATTCAACACAGCATGGCTGAAGGTGGCTCTACCTACAGATGGAGTAGTAGTGGGTAGGGAGAGGGAGTGGAGGAGTAGTTGGCCCAAAAAGTTGGGCAAGCTGTGTGGGAGACTAGCGTAGCAGCTACCGCTAACCTGCTGAGTGTGTAAAGTGTAACCTGCATGTAACCTACACCATGTGAAAGTAGTGTAGCAGCCAGTGTGAGACAATCATAGCAGCCATGCATAAACTGCAGAGTGTGAAACTAGTGTAGCCATCCTGGCTAATTTGCAGAGTGTGAGACTAGCATAGGGTGACCAGATTCTCAAGATTTTAAACCAGGACACTTTCTGAACACGCAAAAAAAAAAATCAGGTTATAGGTGATAATATTATTAGTAATTATTATTATTAATGTTATGTTTTTGCTGCCATTGCCATTGGTGTACAAAATAAATTGAAAAGTACTCCACGGATTTGCATGAAATTTTCAGACAACATCGGTATTAGGACAAGAAACAGATGATTAAATTTTGGTGGTGATGTGGAACACCATCTGGAATTTGTATTGCGTCTGTGACCCCATATTGCCTTGGCAGAGGTCTGCACTCTACGAGTGCTTTCCTAGTTTCTGAATAGATTTAGGCTGGCTTTATGTGAAACAGAACAGAACTACATCCTTGAATCCGATGAAAACTGGAGCAATTTGATGGTGATTGTTGAAAACCGGCCTGTATTAGTGTTCTGATGCATAGCCTATTTATCGGGACTCGGAGATACAAAAGCAGGACTGTCCCGGTCAAAGCAGGACTGTCTCAGCCAAACCGGAACGACTGGTTGCCCTAGACTCGCATAACACCCATGGCTAACCCACAGAGTGTGAAATTAGCGTATCCACCTAACTTGCAGAGTATAGGACTAGCATAGCGGCCCTGGCTAACCCGCAGGGTGTTTGTAGGTGTGTAGGCCATGGTGGTGGTACAGCAGCAGCTGCAGACATGCAGTGTGAAGGAGAGGGTGTGTTAGGGTGAGGGGATGGGACAAAGAGCAGAGGAGACGGACGGGCTCTTTCCACCAGCCGTGTCCAAGCCGCTGATGGGAATCTGACATGAAAGGTGTTTGCTGTGCAGTGGCAGGTGCAGCCTCCCTCCTGACAACCAACCCCCAACCCCCGCCACGCTCAGCCCCCTCCGGGGCCCCGGCTCAGGGGCATCACTGAGGCCATCTAGCTCTCTCCAGATCAGCCGGAGGTGAGTGATTTATTAGGCAGCTGCAGACCCATGTCCTGTTGGAAATATCGCCCACCCCCTCTCTCAAATACCTCGTACTCTACTCTTACAGAACATATATACACACACACACACACACATTCACACATTCACACATGTGCGCACACACACATACATGCGTGTTGCTTTTTTCAGTCACGGTCACAATTAGGATAGCCTTTGCAACATTTCTATTAGTGGATCCTTACTTGATACGACTCTGGTTTTTATGCTAGGATTTAAGCACTATGCATGCTGTGGAGTGGTCATATCACTTCATTAAAACAGGTCACAATCAGGAGAAAACTAAATTGTGTCTGTGTGTGTATGTTTGGGTAGGGGAGGCATGTAACAAAAGGCAAAACTGTGTTCATCCAGGTGTATGGGGTGCAGTGTGCAGCTTACCTCTCTCGGTTGAGTGATATCTTTAAGAGCACACACACACATGCACACACACAAAATGACCTTTGTCATTACACATTTTACACATTTTTTTATTTCCTCTCTCTCTTGCTGGTGCTGCAGCATTAAGGCTGACAGTGTTCTTATAACTTATTTTCTCCAGCCCCAGGGCCTGTGCTCAGGAAAGTTTGGGGGCAGTTAGTGGCTGTCATTAATAACCAGGCCGGGCCGCCTGACAGCTGCTGATTGCAATGAGGAGTCTCTGTAAAGGAGACAGCTACAAATTTCCCTGACAGCTCGGCCTCCATTACTTACAGGCAGCTGCCAAAACAGCAGTAATCAGAGCTGCTGAGACAGGAGCACACACTTGCTCTTTCACACATATGCACATACTGTACACACACACACACACACACACACACACACATCTAAGGCGTGCATACATGTTGATGTGCTCACATACTTCCGTATCAAGTAAGAAAAATCGGAGCTATCTTGAATTAACAGCTCATTTTCCTGTGAGAAAACAGCTGCGCATAATCACTAACGTCACATTTCTTAATGGCCGACATAAATGTGTGTATTCTGCCTAAACATGGTCCGTATAAATGGATTGTTGAATCAAGAAAATGAACTTAATCTGAACACCTCTTTTTATCGTCGAATGGGCTGTTTGCCAGTAAACAGATGCATTTATGGTTAGCCAATATCAGGGGGACCCGTGCCAAAATCACTTCCAGCAATAGCTAAACACATCCTATCAACAACATAGCTTATGACTGTGTGTACACTAGAATGGCATTATAAAAATATAGGACACCACACTGCCGCTGCGCCCTTGTCATGCCTGCGCTCTCTATTGTGAACACCGCAGAGTCACAAATAATCAAGAGAACAAAGTGGAGACATATGCTTCATATTCCCCTCTCTTGGTTTAATATGCTTCTGAACTGAGGACATGATTGCAGATTTTTAGATTTAAAGGAAAGAAAATAAACCATCTTTGAAAAGCTTTGAAAATATATGTCTCCTGTCACAACAGCCCACAGTGGTTTTGCTCATGGTGAAGTGGGAGTTGTGGTGAGGGTGGTGTGTATATGTGTGTGTGTGTGTGTGTCTGTGTATCTGTGTGTGTGGTGGTTTTGGGGAGGTTATGGATAGCGTCCTCCTCAGGGTAGTGAACTATGTGGCTGGGGCGGGGGGATTTCTGTGGGTGTGAGATCACTGTAATGTGTGTGTGTGTGATTTCTGCGTGTGTGAGATCACTGTAATGACAGTGGACTCATGAGCGGGTCACCCTGTCTGGACTGGTTGCAGTAAGTGAGCAAGACTTGTGTCCAGGCCAATCCTACTGATACATCAGCACCCTGCAGTGTCCCCAGAAAGCATGCAAACACACACATACACACACACACACACATATACATAATACAGAAATATATCCAGAGAAACACATATCAAGATACTGGAGCTACAAACACATTGATGGAATTATATGCTGTCAGTGATTGGAGCTGAAATGTTCAATGCAAAATTAGCAGAACCGCTAATGTGAGGTTAGCCATGTGGTGTCAGTTACACACGCAATTAAAACAAGCCACACTGCCTGATTTATGCTGCAACAAAAAAAAAAAACATACATACAAGAAATGAGAAAAAATGTGCATAAATAGTGTGAGTGTGCTGGTGTTATAAGGATGAGAGCGTGTGTTGAGAGGAGAGTTTCCTCCCTCGTCGGCTCCTTCTGATGTGATATTCAGAGCCTGTATCTTTTCACAGCTTGTTGCAGCATTTTTGGGTCAGTTAATTTAGGCCTGGAGGAGAACTCTTTTAGTCCTAAAAACAGACATGACAGCCCATTAAAATGAATGATCTCTTTGGTGCCCCCCTGTGAGATCTCTCGTACATAAAGCACGATCCCCAACGACCCCGCAGTGCCTGCAGGCAAAGGGGATTTGGTGTCAGGGCTGCATAGCTCGCGTTGACGTCTCTCCAGAATTATCTCTGATGAGCATCTCATGTTTGGTGCATAACCAGAGTGCTAGCACCTTTATGCCATTTATACCTCTTTTACACACTCACAGCTCTCTTTCTGTCTCTCACACACATGCACACACACACACAAACACAAACACATAGATAAACATTCATACAAGCACGGAGGTCTGTATCTCCTACACAAATACACACACACACACACACACACACACACACAGTTATACAGACCTGAGGTACTGTAAACTTGCATATGCAAACATCTTCTGCTCCATTTATAGGCACCTAGGGTCTTATAAACGCACTCCAGCTAACAAAAGCCAGAGTTAAAAATGCACCAAATTACTGTAGTCAGGAAATACAGTGATACAGTGAAAGAGGACATAATCTTCACCATTTATGAGCTTAGCTGAACAGAAGTCTGAATAGTAATATCACTGAGATTTACCGTATAAAGTAGGATTTATTATGCTCTAGCAAAAGAACAACAGCCATAGATAATCCATCTGGATCATACTGTGCAACTTGATTTGCTTCTGGATTGTACATATCAACGATTCAATCTCCAGCGTTCTGCCTCTGACTACACACACACACACACACACACTCGAACACACACTCAAATATACACAGAGACAGGAACAGAAACCTCTTGCTGATGACAGATAATGTTATTTCAGATGTTATTTCAAGCTACTTCCTTTGAGAGCAATGAGATTTTGGTGCTTTTTGAAACATTATCATTTGACCATTATACCTATATATCATTAATAACTCCTGCCCAAAAGTGCTGTGTTCTATCAAAGAGAGTCAGATTCCCCGTACACATCCAGAAGAGTGTCATGATCGGAGGGAGCATCCAGGAACCATGGGCTGTGGAGGGAGGCGATATTGGCTATGAGGAGTTATTAATGCTGGCTTGGCGTGACCTCAACCAGAGCTGTCAGGCCTGATTGGATTTCCTTCCCGAGCAGCACTGCCCCTATTTGGCTTGTTGTGCCACAAGCATCTGTTCTATGAAGCCACGTTACTAACATTTTCCAGGCCTTAAATCTCACAGAGCTAATGGCTCCGTCATGTCATTGCCGCGCGACCAAAGGCCTGGTCGGTCGAAAGATGTAATAAAAGAATTCTGGAAAGGACATTCTCATTTCTTTTTTTATTGATCTGGGCTTCTGTGTTTGGGTAGTCTGTCAAATCCCTTGTAAAAACAAAGTAAGTGTTTCCAGCTTTACACTGCCGGCACCTTGGCCTTGTTTGAATTGTAAATCCACAGGCTCTTTGAATCGCTGTGGCTATGGAATTACCTATTCTGTTGGAAGGGCTGCCAGTAACCGAGAGGAGCCTCCTCAGAGATTCACACGTACGGCCTGTCTCCTGCAATACACCCTGATCAATGACCAGCCACAGGATAAGCCTCACAAGCTCTGGAGAAGAGCAGAGAGATAAAGAGAGAGAGAGAGAGGGAGAGAAAGCAAGAGAGAGAGATAGAGAGAGAGAATGCAGAGATTGCTTTGCAATATTAAACCTCAATCCTTGTCAGGAATCGAATCCAGTTTAATAAATCCATGCAATAACCAATACAAATTATGTAATTTCCAAAACATTAGAGAACATATTTTAGTCTTGTTTGAAAAAGAAAAGAAAAGAATTATTACATTGGCAAACTATACATATACTTATATTCTAACCAAGCCTGTATGTTTTTCAGACATACCTGTGTCCTAGTGTTATTTCAATTTCATTTTAATCTGAATTTCATATTCTAGGCTGACAGTGGGGAGATTGCCAAACAGTGGAACCCAATCTTTCCTGTGTGATTGACACACTACGTGCAGCAGTAGGCATGGCTATCTGTCCCATAAACACACACAGAAACTGCTGTGCAATACACCAAAAACATCTATCTTGGCCAGAGAGAGGCCTTTGCAGAAACTCAGCTCTGAGAGGACAAGCGGCTCCTGGGTGGTTGGGGGGGGGGAGGAGGAGGAGGTGCAGGAATCAGAGGGCACAGCCGGAGCAAACACAGGCTCTTTAATGAGGAACCTTGCAGGCTTGTGCTGTGTTGTTTTCCTCCTCCGACTCTTGCTGAGATCTGCACGCTCCAGCGCACCTCCATTGAAACAATCGTCTTTTAATGAAAGACGGGCCAGCAGGGCTTTATCAGTTTTTAACGGTAAATGACACAAGTCCTGGCATGTAATCAGTCCTGTCCTTGTCAAACAGATGGCAGATATCTGTGTCTGGCTGTCGGCGTGCAGGCAACAAGCAGCGACACGACCCCGGATCCCGTCTAAACTAGCGTGAAAATGCCTTCCGTCATGGATTACTAAGGCAGAGCTTTTCATTACCTGCCTTTCATAACAGGATATTTATGGCAGCAGGGGGTGTGGGGATGCAGGGCCGACACAAGTGACCCATTTGCCTCCAGCAAAACCCACTGGAGTGGAATGGAGGGCATGCCAAGCCAAGAAGGAAGCCACCTCTCCCACGTTTACTGAGCTTTTAACAGCTGTGTGGGGAGAACTGCCATGATGTTTTCTCTAAGAGCGTTGGTGTCCTGTCACAGACAAGATGGCTGGGTGTGTGTGTGTGTGTGTGTGTGTGTGGGTGGGTGGGTGTGTTACAGGAAGCTCTTTGTCTTGTTCTATCACACACATCACTCAGCATCACAAGTGCTTGTGCTCCTTACCATCACCATTTTTTTTTCTCACCAGACAAAGAACAGAGGTGTGTTCAACATTCCATTCCAGGCAGCAAAAATAAACACACACACACACATGCTTAGATAATTGCCTGCACACATACCACACACAAAGATCACCCATATGAAAGTTAAAAAACAAAAACAAAAAACAAAGAAAAGATTTTTCAAAAAACGTTCCGGTTTGTAACATAAGACAAATGGCAGCCTGGCATTGTGCAGCACTTATTGTTTTATTTGCCCACACTTGCGAGCGCCATGATGGCTGCTTGTCATTGGGCCATATCCAGCAAGCCCCTACTCCAACCCAAACACACACACACACACACAAACATTATGGCCTGCAGACTGGCCCGTCAGCAGAGGCCAGGCCTCTACCATTCCTCCATCAAATGGCTGATGAGCACTTAGCTAGGCAGCGGAGCAGAGAGGCCCGCAGGAGGCCAACCGAGGCCCCGTGTTTGTTTTTGAAAAGGGGAAAAAAAGGAAAGATTTACACAGCAGCCCTCACCCCTCCCTCACCCTTCCCTCATCCCCCTCTTTCCCCCCTCCTCTTTTCTCAGGTCCTCCGAACAGCTGCAACAGGCTTTTCTTTGGCTCTTTTCATGCCTCTGCTCACTGCGCCTCTTTCTCCAGGGCCCTGGGGTTGGCCTGAGAGAGCCCGGTGTCACGTTACCCAGGCGCTACCCTCTAAGGTTACGCGCGGCTGCAGCCTTGGTGGCACGAAAAGCAAGAGGAATATTTAACTGGAGCTGACTGGAGCAGAGCAGGGGTGAAAAGCTGCCAGCTATGAAGAGGAGCGTGCGTCAATACTGGGCTTAGAGGGAGAGAAGGCCTTTGGGGACGGCGCTGCACTGCTAAAGAGGCTGTCCAACCGCACACCTACCGCCAGGCTGCTGCCTGTGGGCACCTATCCTTTCTGCTCTGCGACAGTCATACCACCATCTAATATATCCCTGGAAGAGATTATTTCTTTGTTTATTGACTTTGATGTGTGTATGTGTGTGCGTGTTTGGTGTGTATGTATATGTGTATTTGTGTCAGTATGTATGTGTGTGTTTATTAGCATGCTCTCTGTGTGTGTGTGTGATTGAGAATGTGTGTGTGTGTGTGTGTGTGTGTTTCAGCTTGAGTGTGAGTGTCACGTTGTCCTCTGCGGAGAGCAGCTCTGGCGCGGGCAGGGGCCGAGGACAGCCCCACTCTCGCAGGTGGCCATCTGTCAGCCTCCGCCTCATCTCCTCGGCAATCATAACGCGCTGCAGCACGCCCAATCTGTTCCTCCACAGGCGCGGCGACGGGGGGGCAGGCCACCGCAACGCTCTCACAAACTCATTAGAGCTCTCAGCTGCTAGAGCTTCCTCCCGACCGGCCGGCCGGCCGACCAGCCAATGCCTCCCGCCCGTACCTGCATAATCGCCGCCTCCACGGGCTTTGCTCCGCTGACCTGCATATCGCCACCAATTTCCCCCCCTGAATTGAAAGTCCCCGCGGTCGGATAAAAGTGCTGCAGATGCAGTCTGGGAGTATTGTCATTCATATCCTATTCCCCAGACACGTCATTCATCGCCATTCTCACTCTGGTCAGATGTGTCCAGTCATGCATAAAGGAGCAATTAAGACAGAACGGCCCATTTGCTCCACCTACTGTGTTCCATATAGTTCATTAGTGTCCAATTACTCACTTGTCAGAGGCTTTGCCCTGGTGTGGCACATGGGCACCTCCGTTCCGTCTGACCCCCAGAGCTCAACCACAACTCAAAAACGTGCTGATGGATATATAGCTGTGATCATCACCATCACCTCTCTAATGCATGTGTGTGTGTGTGTGTGTGTGCTTCTTGACTGGAAATAAACATAACTGAGTGGTTTCATCACCACAATCTCCCATGAACACCGCTTTTCCACTGGCGTCATCGGCACAGTGGGCATTGTGCTAAATGTGGCAAATCAGCGGTCACTCCCGGCTGCCAAGCCGAGCCAAGCAGGCAGGACTCTCTTCCCCTTGGCAGCCAGCCCTGGTGCTAATCCGATCAGAGCAATGTTAATGGCAACAACAAGCAGGCCTGGCCGGGCGCGCCGTGCCGGCCGCAGTAATTGAGGTTACATCCTGAGCAATACCTCTGATGAATAATTAAAAGGCAGGAAGCGGATCTTCGAGCGGTTTGTTCTTGTGCTGTGGTCTGATCGAGCCTTTGGAATGTATGTGGAAACAAACCCCCCAAAAAAAGAAAACACAAGGGCAGATTGGCTCTTTGATCTGGTGCTGAATATGCACTCTCTCTGAGCTCTGAGGGGGAGAACAGAGGCTGCAACAGCAGCAGCAGCAGTAGCAGCACCCATAGCCTCACTGTTTACACAGGAAATGGCGTGCCAGCGAGACAAGCCGACGCGAGCTGAATTGCGTCTGATTGATGCATTATTGCCATTTCAGTTCCAGGAGCCTCTGATCTCACAGCTAGATGTGGCTTTGTTGATTGTATTTCAGCTCTGCAGACGTTTGGAGCTCTACTCCCCCCCCCCCCCACCCCCACCATGCTTTATGTGCCATCCGAGATGGGTTCTCACAGCATACCCACAGGATGAGAGAGTAGCTGAGACCTTCCACCCATGCTCAGCCATTTATGGCTAAGATAGGTACACAGGGCACTCAGCTGCGAATGGTGTCATTTACACGGAACAATTGAGCAAGCCTGCACAATAATTTGTTCCTAATAATTCACTGGTGGCAGTGGCATTATCAGCGCCATCTCTAAATGCCATGATGGCATGCGATTTCTCCCGTGTTTGTGCAAATTGATCAGGGAAAGGGCGAGACCTTAGATGAGTATATGAATAGAGCAGGAGATTAAAAAAAAACAGGGCAAGTAATAAAATGTAATCCCTTTTCCTTTTCTGTTTCGAAACACAAAGACATTTCCAATCTGATTTTGACAAAAAAAAAAGCCACTGATTTTCAATGGCATGCAAAGAATAAGTGTACCGACAGAGCAATGTGATTTTCTCATTTATGGCTACACAACCATGTCACAAGAAGTGTAAAAAGAAGAGCTCTCGCACACCTCGAGATGAGATCCAAAAACATATTATTCATTTAAAAATATATCTACAGTATATTATTTCTTTTCTTTTTGAACGGTTATTCTTTTTCTCGTCTTGGCGAGGTGCAGTAACACATGAAATATCTTCCATTCAGCAGCCATTCCCCATGGACACGGCCAGTCTCACAGCTCACACACATCAAGCTCCAAGTAACTATGTGGGTGAGAGGAAAGATTTAGAAATCTCGTCGTGGATGAATGAACCCCCCCCACCCCTTACACACACACACACACACACACACACACACACACACAACCCTCCCTGACCAGCTGTAAAGCTTGGACAGGTCTGCAGGGTGCACCAGCGGAAGCAGGCTTTGTTTTTCTTGGCCAGCAGTGTGGCGTGTGAAGCAACAGTACTCTGGCGTGCCCCTGCTGCTCCTCCTCGCCCCGCTTCACCTGCTGCCTGCCCTCACCTCACCAGGGTGGGGGGCCAAGAGGAGGTTGGGGGATGTGTGGGGAGGGTTCTTGCAGGCTGGGCGGTTGGGTGGAGCGGTGATCAGTGATGGGTGGAGTGGGTGAGTGGGTTGTAAGGGTGGGGTTAGGTCAGCGGCTTCACAATATTTGCCCTCGCTCTCTTTTCGCTCATGTGCAACATCAACATTGAACTTTCCCCCGACGTGATCATAAAACTTCTTCTGATCTGGGGAGGCTGACTGTCAACATTTGTGGACAGGGGCACAGATGGGCAAACCGACACAAACTCTCCTCCCTCCTCCTCCTTATGCTCCATCCTCTGGGAACCACAGTCAGTCAGTCAGCCAGGTCAATCCCATTGGCCACAGCCAGGGTGGTCAGGGCAATGGCCTCCATCACATTTACAGTGAATGATGAGAGGACAGCCCAGATTATTATTACAGCACAGATAAGTGCAGACACTAACATATTTCAACACAACTGATAATGTTAAAACCAAAACCACCACCACCAATTTCCCTACACAAGCACACACACCCACACCACATACACATATACATGCACATAGTTTGAGGTCAGATGGTAAAGTCAGTGAGAAAGGTTTGCACAATTTGCTAATTTCGATGTCAAGGCCTATATCCCCTGGTGCACTGTGGGCTGCTATAGCACCCTCCAGATGCAAGCCTCAGGTCAGCCCGTCATCCATCAAGCCTGTCTTATTGTCTGTGTGTGTGCGTGTGTGTGTGTGTGTGTGTGTGTGTGTGTGTGTGAGTCCAACTGTGCACTTTAAAACACTTCAGTCAGCAGTTTCTGATGAGTCATTTCGCCGAATGGCTCCTGCGAGCTCGATTAATCACGTGAAAGCAGACACAAACACAAACACAAACAAATATGCAAACACAAACACCAGTGCCACCACCCCCAAGGAGGTGGAGCCAGATACAAAGAGAGAGAAAGAGAGCGAGGAGGAAGAGGAGGAGGAGGAACACGAGGAGAGCGAAACGGCCCAACATGCACTGCGTGAAGGCCTAATGAGGAACAGCTTCAGCTGTGCCCAAGCGTGAATGCGAAACAGCTCAGGCTGGATTGGGTCATTAGCCGAGCTAATACATGTCGGGGATGAGCTGAGGGATTTCAAACTGTGTGGGTGTGCAGGATGGTGACAAGTCTGCCAGTGAACTGTGGCTTTTGCATATTATGTGCACAACTGATGTGGTTTTCGCTTACGAGACTTTGCGAAATGCGTGTTCGGGCGCTGTCACCAAGGCCGGCAATCATGAGAGGCAATTAAGTTATTTTTCATGAGTATGAAAAAAAAAAACACAACAGCATACCACAGACGCAGAGGGCAAGTGAGAGGCCGATTAGAATGGCGTGCAAAGGCAATGTTTCATGGTCTGTCTGGCATTTACATGACAATATAATAAACAAGCGGCCCAGATCCCAAAAAGCCACAGTTTGCCGTGGCCGCTCCAGCGAGTGGCTTTTACAGAGTCTGTAGCAGGGAGTTCCCCAGGCTTGTACAGGGAGAGGCCCCGGGCTTGTGCTGTCGACACAGAGCCAGACCACCACTATCTGGGACCAAACCACAATACACACTGGGTTACAGACGCAAGAACATAAACAGTACTTTTCCTCTTTTTTTTTTTTTTTGTTTTGAAAAGTTGGCTTTTCTTTTTTCTCTTTTTTTCTCTCCAGCACCCCACCGCAGCCAACCCCCCTCCCACCCCCCCCCTCCTGATTTCTCCTCCCCGCCCTGTCAGATTTTGGCAGAAACCCCCAAAACCTCAGTGCTCCACCACATTCTCACATTCTAAGAGTTCTCACTCAGAGTACACACACACACAGACACTCTCTCTCTTTTCTCTCTCTCACACACAAATACATGCACACACACACACACATACTCATTCACATAAACACACACACACATACACACACACACACACACACACACACACAGTGTCGTCCTGCCTGTCTGTGAGCCTGCCTGAGAATGCTCACTCCTGTGCCTGTGCCAGATCCTGTACTGAAGGGGAGAGAGAGAGTGAGTGTGTGTGTGTGTGTGTGTGTGTGTGTTTCCACTTTCGTCTTCCACCCACTGTGGAGCAGACGGATGATTTTGTGTTGCTGATGACATGGCATTCATTGGTCCCTTCTGTTGCAATTAATTGGGTGGCTGCTGCTACGCACTCTCAGCGCAGAGCCATAACACAGGAGCTCCGCATTCATTATCACCACGCCATTAGGGCTGGAAGAAGGGGAATCAGAAGCTGCTAATCAGCACATGAAGTCCCCTTCACAGTAATTGAACAAGTGTTGCTTGCATGCTCTCTGATTGGGGCTCAGGCTGATATGTGTGAGTGTGTGTGTGTGTGTTTGCTGGCTCACCCGATTAGCACCTGTGTGAAGTAGGGGTGAAGGGCACAAATAACCATGAGGTCCAATAATAATTCAAACATTTGTTTACAACCATTTTTTTTCTGTCCCCAAGACCTCATTAGCTACCATAGCAACTAATGGCCATGAGAGAAAGAGCCGCAGGCAGGCAGAAATTAGCCCGCAGCCTGGGTGGCGAAAATAAAGAACCGCTTACCGGTGTCATAGCATGTAGCATATTAACTGCATTGTATCACTGACTCAGTAGGTGCCATATGACATCCTGATTCAGGGGTCAAGAGCATCAATGAGTTCCACTATGCAGGATCTCCAATCAACTGTAACTGCTTCTAGCCACTGATAGCACAAGTGCAAAATGCCAAGCGTTAACACATGTCAAAACCATAGCGAGAAAAAAATGCATTTGTTTGGTATTGGCAAGGTGTTATCTCTGTGTAAGTGTCATTATGTTTGCATACACATACAAAATAGCCTACATAATTGTTCTGGCATGCAGCAGCTGGTGCTGAAGGAATCAGATCAGAGATCATAGTGAAATGCTACAGATGTGCTCAATGACTACATCAAAGCTAAGCCAGCCTTTGCTCATCTGTTATCAAACTACATGAGGATTTTCACTGTGCAACAAAGCCATAAGAATGGGGGTCTGTGCAACTGACATGTGATTTAAAAAGAGGTGATGAAACAAGGCGTATGGTGTTGCTTCGAGGGTGAGACAGACAGGCCCTTCTTCGTTTCACGCGTTAGCCGGTTTGACTTGTGCAAATTCTCTGGTATGTATCCGAGTGCCTAACAGTGGCCACAAAAGAGCATTGTTTCACTGCGGCAAAAAACCCCAATCCTCAAATCCCAAACACAGAGTCCATGGACCACAGTGGAATGTAAACACCATGGGTAAAATTTCACATCTCATGCAGCAGCCGACATCTAAGGCACAGAGAGAAATGAAAAACAACACCGCTAGATAGATTCCTGTCCCCTCGCAGATCATACACAGCTTCTCCAGCCTTCTCTGCTTATTTCCCAAGTGAGAAAAACTGGTTAGTAATTAGCATGTTAAATCATCAGTACTGGTGTACACATTTTCTCACCATGTGAGCCCAATGATAATGTTGTGTTTAGCAGTGGCAATTCTGGTAGCTCCTATAATTACAGTATAAACAAGATAATACGATGTAATAAATAAGAGGATTTTCCCACTGAGGATGATGGCTGTGTTGAGCGCTAGGATGTGTTGTGCGGCTCGCTAATTATAGCATAACTGTCCTCGGCCCAACCCACACCTTCCACTGCGAGGAATGCCAAGCATTTTTGCTGAAATAGGAAATTACATATCTCTTCCGCTTTGACGACTGGCTCCCGCCGGCGTCCGATTGTTTACTGCTTGCTCACTGGATGCTGTGGTGAGTTCCTCTGTGGCTTGTTGTGTTTGTGTGTGTGTGAGTGTGTGTGTATGTGTGTTTTCTTTTCTGAGAACAAACAAAAAATATTGACCTTAAAAAGCTTTTGCCTCAAAAATGTGCTGTAAGAGTGCTGCAAGCAGACCACTGAGAACATAAAAACCTTGACAGAAAGAAAGGCTTTTTCTTGCCTCCTCTCACACACAGGCAACATGGTGTGCTGCCTGAAAGACTCACTCCATCCGGATGGAAATCAAGGTGTGGCTTGTTTTCCCAAAAAAACTAGCAGGTTGGCAGATATATTGCCTGCTGTGCTGTCTCTCAAACACACACACACACGCACACACACACACACACACACACAACATTGTTCTGTACATCCTTCCCTTGGCAAAAGCAGCACTCCAGCTGAGTTTGTCCTAACACATAACACCTGCTTAAAACCAGCATCTTACTCCCCCCTTCCTCCCCACCCCACCCCAAACACACACACACACACATAATCCTCATCCCTGGGGCAATCAGCAACAGTGCCCCCGCATGATGAGAGATGCCCAGAGTAAATAACTGACTGACAGGCAGCCAGGGAATGACAGGAGGTGATGACTGGCCCAGGGGGAAGGTGATTCTTTGGAGAAGTAGGTCAGCTTTGACATCATTCCAATCACTGCCTACCACTACTCACATTGAAAATATGCATACAGCCACTGCTTGGGAAACAGGCTAACATGAACGCGTCCTGTCAAGGCAGGTGCATGTGTGTGTGTGTGTGTGTGTGTGTGTGTGTGTTTGTGGTGGTGTCGGGAAGGGAGTGGAGGGGTGAAGAAGGGCATGCATAATTTAATTGCAGTTAATAAAAATTCAAACCTTCAGACACACAGTCATAAACACAAGTACACACACACACACCCTAACACCAACACTGTAAATGGCCCTTATAAACACACCAGCTCTTTGGTCGAGGGTCACGTCCAGCCAGCTGGATGCCCCCTCTTATTACTGCCCGTCCTTCATTAAAGGCACAGGTGCACCAGCGGCTGAAACCCAAAACCCTGGAAACATGAGCCTCCGCTAAGTCGCTGCTATGCCAGTAACTGTGACAAAAGACACACCTGTTAATGCCAAGGCAGCCTGGCGGCCCAGCCACGTCACTAACAGGCTATCAGGGATCAGTCACACCATGTTACCATGTCCCCTTTCCCAGGGACAGCTAAAAGGGGCCACGGTCATATGCGCTGCCTGAGCTTTCGCACCAGCGTCCAGGTCAGCCTCTCTGGCTTTCCCAATAACCATTTACAACGTTCATGCGGTCTGCACTCTCGTTTGAGAGTCACGCGGACCGAAATAAACCCCACTGGCCTTGCGAGCCCAGCCAAACACCTGAGATGGCACAGACAACCATATTTATTACGGTGTAATAACCATATCACGCCATCAATACGCAGCCTGTCAGAGCACACCCCCCCCCCCCCCCCCCCATGACTAGTGTGAATAGCGGTGAGGTGGACACAAGGGTGTTCATGTCTGTGTACCTTTGCTGTCTAATGTTAGTCTTGTGTAAGAGAGCTTAGATGAAAGCATTTATGGCTACAAGTCTATAATAGCCTATTAGAGAGGGCATACAAGCGGTGTGGGTGAAGCTGAAAGGGGTGGGGGTCAGGGGTGGGGAGCAAGGAGAGGGGGTGGGCGGTTGTTGCGGAGCCCCAGAAGCCACCATGGGGTGCTGGGCTGTTGCTGCCTTGGCGGTGGCGGCGGTTGCAGTGGCGGTATAATTAAGATCTCTTTGGGAGTGACAGCACAAATAGGAGGCATGAGCAGGAGAAACTCTCCGGCTCAGCTGCTTCCTCTCTGAGCTGTCAGAGGGCCGGCGGAGCGGCAGGCGGAAGCGTGTGTGTGTGTGTGTGTGTGTGTGTGTGGTGTGGTGGGGGGACGGTCTGACAGGCGTATTTATAGCGCGCTGCCGGCCCAGCCGACCAGCCCACTAAGTGATAGATGTCACCTTCACGCTGCCACCTCGGGGGCACAGCACTGAGCCTCTCACTGACTAACAAGCTGCAAAGTGCACTCGGGGAGGCGGGAGAAAAGAGGGAAAAACGACAAACAAACAGCCTCTGCAGTGGCAAAGTGAGAGAGGGTGAGAATGTGTGTGTGTGTGTGTGTGTGTGTGACTGAGTGAGTGAGTAAAAGAAGGAGAGAGTTGGTGAGTGAGAAGGAGTGAGTGAGTGAATGAGACATTACAACAACAGTCATTTCAGTTTACTGTGGCTACCTGCAATGTGAAACTCTCTCTCTCTCCCTCTCTCTGCACTAATTAAAAAAATAAATCCGATGCCCTCTGCCCTGCTCGTGTTGCGTTGAGGGCAGAAGGATAGCTTTAACAGCAGGCCATTAGCAGACCGGCACTGACTGATCTGTCTGTCTGTCTCTGTTGAGCTGAGCAAGCACGGGGGTGAACCGGAGGGCAGCCGGAAGCAAACACGGCCCTCACCGAGGCAACGTCAGCGTGTCACACCCACTGCAAGGCTGCATGTTGGCTCTGCCCTCTCAGACTTCATCTTCAGCCTTCAAGCCTCCAAGCATCCCTGGCTCCCCAGCTCCAGCCCAGCTCCTCTACATCCCTAACCCCCAACCCCAACCCCAAACATCCACTACGTTCCCCGCCACCCCCGCCAACCCATACACCGGCAGCCAGCGCCGTCTTCTGACATTTCCAATCATTCACTCGGACAGTGATATTTTTGGAAGCCGCATGTAAATTTGTCCGTCGGAATCAACTGTAAGTAATGCGATTCAGGTCTGTGTCTGACAAGTTGAATAAATTCGCCTGTCTGAACATGGCGAGAGGTCTGGCGGACAGCTCCTCTGGCACCGGGCACATTTCAGCACTTGTGTTCTCGTGGCCCTCCGGTCGGACCGCGAGGAAAATGGCCGAAGGGCCTCTCGGCATGGGACGCAGGGGTAATAAATGAGCAGCTTGTTTAAATGTTCGTGACGGAGCAAGCCTGGCAATGGGAATGTGGCTGTGCCGTCCCAAAAGTGGCTTTGGGGAATGGCACGTATGCAGGGGTTGGTTGAGGTGCTGGGCTTTCAACAAGCAGACCCCGACGAACAGAAACACAATCCACCTGTCCTTTGCGTGCGTGGAGAGGGAACACTAGGCCTGGGAGTGTGTTTCTCTGTGGTTGCTTCCACATGAGACACACACACACACACACACTACAGTTGCTCAGCCATGTACTTCCATGGTGATAAAATGGTGCTGTAGCTGCTGAAATCCAACCCTGTTAGGATGAATGTGTTGACATTGCTTTAATTCAGGCCGATACTTGACACCGGCACAGGGGCCCTGGCGCTGGGAAGCAGATTGGGTGTCAACCCAATGAGGGCTCTCAAAATACACACAAGCTCCGCTCGCTCGCCTGTCCACCCACACTGAGGCTATGGGAGGGCTAGGTCGAGCACACACACTTTTATGCGTGTCAGGCTTAGGAAACTGTTACTTACACACTTTGGGCTTTGCTGTTAAGCTCCCTTCATCGCTGATACAGATGTACCCTCCCCTACAGTTATGGCCAGGGGGGGTTTGAGGGTCACATTTTACTGTTACATCTAAACTCTTAAAACACAAGCAGGAGATAATTAGCATGGCTGCAGTCCTCCACTCCACGGTGCTTGGGCTGTCGTGGTTAAGAGAGGGACACAGTGGCCTCCATTAAGGCTGTGTGGTCATCCGTACGACTCAAAGGTGCAGTTAGTGAATGTAAAACCTGGGCCGCTGTAATATTTAATGGCTTTGCTAATGTTTCGGAGCTGGCCTGCACAGGGCCACCTTGGGGACAAGGGACAGGGGAGCGGGGTGCCAGGGGTGTGTGTTTGAGGGGGTGGGAGGGTGGCTGTGGGGGCAGGAACAGCGTGTCCCTGGACAACTCGGCTCGGTGTGGTCAAACTGGTTGCCCAATCTGAGAGTGTCGTAGAGACGGCGAGCAACGTCTGTCAGAGCTGTGGTGGTGGTGGTGGCGGCGGTCTCCTCTTACCTGCGGGCCAAAGCTGCCGGGATAATCAGCTGATGTTGGCTGTCAGACCAGAGCCAAGTGGTAGGGGAGGGGCCTTTGGGTCAAAGAGAGAGAGGGAGAGAGAGAGAGAGAGAGAGAAGTTAGCAGACACAGTGGACACACTATCTCCCTGCTGACAAGTGTCACCAGGCTCAGCTGCTCCAGGGGCTCTGCTGTCATGCAGGCGAGAAGGGAGGGGAGGGGCAGTGTGTGTGTGTGTGTGTGTGTGTGTGTGTGTGTGTGTGAGAGGTGACAACAGGGCCCTGCTGTGAGCGACAAGCAGGCCTCTTGGCAATACAAATTTCAGCACCCGTACATCCTTCCCGCCCTGCCTCTCGTCACTCGCTCACTGCTACTCCCAACCCCCCCGGCCCCCCGGCCTAGCCACTGGGTCCAGTTCAGGCGGCAGTGGACAGCCTGGACAGTAAGCCTGTCTGAGACCCTCCAGTGACAGCTTTCAGGGACAAGCCTAAAACGAGGCGCTACATAGCTGTGGCGTGTTTGCTTGGATTAGATTTGCATTGTCAGATGTGCTCAACAAGGACAAATATGTAGCATTTACACGTCTATATTTATAACCAGCACAAAGCCCTGAAAAAGCCAGGCACACACATTTCAGCTTTTTTTATTTTCTCTCTCCCTCCCTGTCGCCTCCACCCTTTCAACTGTGCGCAGTGCGAGGAGTAAAACTCAATCCTGGGAGCTGGTCCATAGCCTGACCCTATTTAACATTCCCAATGCCCCACGGGAGCCCAATGTGGAGAATCAGCACAGGGTCTCCTTGGGTGGTGTTCTTTGCCATTAATAACCTCACTTTGCAGCTCGCATGAAAACGCAGGATAGAGTTGCCCTGCCTGGAGGCCAGCCATGTTTCCTTGAGTGTGTGTGTGTGTGAGAGAGAGAGAGGTGGTGGGGGGGCTGGTGCATTAATTAGTACGCAGTTAATTGTGGCTCTTTTATAAATATACTGCTGTGAGCCTCAGCCACCACATGTAGACAAGCCTTGGCTGCGGTGTTTTCCAGTGGGTGGGTGGGTGTTAGGATGAGGGGCCCTCCTACTCCCCGTCCTCTACCTCTCCAACACCGGGGGCGCCGCAGACACGCTGGGCCCATGCCAGCCACTGATCTTTCTTCCCAGAAATCTGCTTACGTCCATCAGAATGAAAAGCAGCTGGCATGGACACACACTGAGGGGTCATGTTAGCCTCGAGTGTGAAAATAAGATCCCTGCTTCAATAAATGCCTTTTAGCAGCAGACCTGTTAGAGGCTTTCCAGCTATGCCGGGCGTTCTCTGGCTAAACCACCTCATTAGCAACAGGGGACCTAATATTTGCAGCCCAGTTTAACGCCGTTTAGATTTACACTTACCAGGCTGCCACCCTGCCAAATCATAGACGGGTCAGTGCTCGGGAGTTTTTATTTGCTGTTCATGTGGCATTTAACAAGTAATAACCTGTCCGCAACCCTGCTATTTCGAGCTGTGGGGTGTAAGGGAGGTGTGTGTAGCGGTAGGCTGGAATAAAGGTCGGTCAGTGTGCTGAAAGAGTTCTGGAATGTTCTGAGCGCCCTGAAAGCACTGCTCAGCGTAATGAAGATCTCAAGACATCCTCATGTCACGCCAGATGGAGTCTCGATAATGAAACCTGCCACCTTTTGGGAGCGGAGAGTGTTCTGTTCGCCCGCACATAAATCCAACACTGGCACTCTCTCGAGGACTGAAGGATCCTTGAGAGCTAAGCAAGCCAGCTCTTTGACTTGTATCACTCTACAAACAACCTGAGTCTTTCTCAGTGCAAAAACAAGGCAACTGAACTGGAGAGTCTGAGTCCTTTTTATGTACACTTGACTAGCCTCTTTGCAATTCATCAGTCATGAGGTTACATTATACAAAAGCTATGTTGCTATGTTGTTTTACATGCTAGCTTCAGCAGCACTGCATGCTAATAAGATTAGATAAGATAAGTCATACCAGTGCTGTGTACCATTTACTTTTACCCATAAATAAAGATATACTTATTATGCAGAAGGAGAGAGTGTTCATGGCTCATGCATACTCAGGCAACAACTCCCAAGAACAAAGGAGTGGAGCAGTAAAGAGAGGCAGAGAGAGAGAGAGAGAGAGAGAGAGATGGATGAAGGGAGGTAGGGAGGGAGGAAGGAGTGAGGCCTAGAGAGACGGTATAAGGTCGCTGCTCAGAGGAGCCTGAGGAGGAACAGTGGGCTGCCAAGGGGAACTCCTCCGCAGGGACGCCCAGATGGCAGGACGCAGCCAGGTGGCTGATGAAGCAGCGAAGCTCCGACTGATGGCATGCCACTGGCCCCATTCCTTCAGCCGCCTAAACGTGCGCCCCAGCCTGCAGGGAGGGAGGCTGAAGGCAGAAGTGGTGGGGTGGGGGTGGGTTACAGCAAAGTGTGTGCGTGTGTGTGTGTGTGTCTGTGTGTGTGTGTGTGTATGTGCAGGGAGGAGGATTAAAGAGATGCTGACGCTGTACAACAAAGTGCAGGTTTTTGCATTCTGTACTAACTCTGAGCAAGTGTGCGGTAGTGAAATGCCCTGACACATATCTCCCCCCCCCCCCCCCCCGCCCCATCTTCAGATCCCTCGACCCGCTGTTGCTCAGCCATGCCAACTATTTCTCCACTTTGTTGTGGGTGCCAACGTGCCCAGACGGAGGGAGGAGAGGAGCGCGGGCACAGGGGAAGCCACCAGGAGGAAGGAGGACATTAGACAGGCATCTCCCCTCAGCGCCGGCTAAACGCATCGGGCAGCTCGCTCTGCCAGGGACGGCAGGAAGACAGGAAAGATGACTCGGACCCCCACCTCTACCCGCGGTGCCAAGGGGAACCTCCTTCCTTCACTGAAGTCTGTGCCAGCTTCATGCAGATGGCACACAAAGGAGGAAGAGGAGGATCAAGGGGATTGTGGGCAAGAAAGGAGGGCTAAAGGTGGGGGAAGGGCTGCGGGCATCAAACCACAAACACTCGCACTCAACCTGCAACAAGAAAACAACATTTTAGATCTCCTGGGTTATTAAACAGCAGCCATTAGAATCTAAGGAGGTGAAAATGACTTTGGAGATCTCTGTGAGAGAGACAGACTGTGTTTGTGCCTCTCGGGGTGTTACTGTGGAGACTGCATGAGGAGAAACTCACTGTGGAAATACAGCAAGAGCAGTCCTGAAGAACACTTTAAAAGCAGACTCCCACCAACCTCCCCACCCACCCCCTCTCTCCACACACACACACACACACACACACACACACACACACACAGATACAGATACTCTGCACTCTCTCTCTCTCTCTCTGTACTTACACTAGAGCAACCCCCCACCCACCCCGTCACTCAACACACACACACACACACACACACACACACCACACACACACACACACACACACACACACACACAGAGACACTCTGCACTCTCTCTCTCTCCGCACTGGCACTAGAGCCATTCAGCTGGGATTAAATACCCTCTTGTCTCGCCGAATTTGCAATCATTTCTGCGTAATGAATTCCAATCACTCCCTCCGCAAACTCAGCAGCTACCTTTGCTCCCGCTTCTGCTCAAGTGCTGCAATGGATCAAGAGAGAGAGTGAGGGAGAACGAGAGAGAGAGAGAGAGGAGAGGGAGAGAGGAACACTGGAGACAAAGAAGGACATTTAAAGCACCACATCAAGCAGGCCTTTCTCCATCAGCCCATGCAGCTGCGCCGGAGACAGGGCCCAGAATAAAAGCATCTTTTTCCGGCCACACAAACATGCAAGGGGGCTGAAGAAGGACATCTGTGCTTGGAGAGCGTTGGAGGCCACAGGTGAAACTTTCAATAAATGTCCTTAAGAATCCTTTTTGGAAACAAGTGAATATTATGGTAGAGGAACTAAGAAGGCAAAGATTGAGGCTGGAATGTTTTAATCGTTTTGAAATGATGATGAATGTCCGACTAGAAAACCAAGATCACTTATTCAGCAAAGAAAAGAATTTATAGCTGTATCGTTTAGGTGAGAATGTTCATGTACCTTACACACTTAACACTGGATTATCCATCAAAAGATCTACACACTCATGATCTCTGCAGCACTACACTCGGCTCTGTGAAAAACTATACAAAGCACATTTATAATCTCTAAATGAAATTTTCAAAAATGAACAGCGGGAACAGTCATAGTGGTTCTAACACACACACACACACACACAGCCCTCAGAGGAAGGTTGTAGGAAACTAGCTCTCATTAGTCAGGTTCTCAGCAGCACACAGCAGTCAAACGGTGACATCGTCATTTCCATCATGTCCTTGATTGAGACTATATATAACACAAGGCTGGGGGGTAGTGGGGGGGGGCTGACGAGGTAGGCGGTAGGCAGGTGGGGTGGGAGATGGTTGTGGTGGTGGTGGTGGTGGTTGGGAGGGGGGGTTGGGGGTGGCATTTCCTGTGCTCAACACCTTTAGGATCTTGGGAATCCATTTCATCACCCAATTTCTTAGTCTCTGCAGTGACCTTGATGAATCACGCCAGCTCACCTGTGTGATGAATTAGTGTGCTTTAAATAACATGGGCTCAGGGTGATTAATCTAAAGGTGAAGTGTCCATTTGTTCTCGCTTCGTCTCCCTCGGCCGCCGGAGCTCTCAGGAGGGGGTGGGGTGGGGTGGAGTGTGTGAGTGTGTGTGTGTGAGTGGGAGGGGGGGTTTTGGGCGTTGCGCTGGGGCCCTGGCGTGCCAGCCACTGGACAGAGCCGTGGACACTGACCTTTCCCCAGTGCCAGTCAGTGCTGCCACCGCCGCCGTCCCCATCACTCGTGCCCCCCGGGAGACCCCTGGCACACGGCATCCCTGTCAGCCAGCATCAGCTTCAGCACCGTGTCATTTACAGCACATAAACACCCTTAGCTCTCACACTCCTCTCTACATCCCTCTCTCCTCTCCATCTCCCTTTTTTCTTCATGTTTTACTCTCTCCTCTCACCTGACCTCTCTCTCTTCATCCCTCTTCATATTTTGTCAGTCTATGTTTCTCTATCCTTCCACCTCTCTCTCTCTCCTCTTATCTGTCTGTCTTCATCCCTCTGTCCTCCTGCCTCCACACCTACCCCTCCCCACCTCCATGTCTCTCACCCCCCTCCCCCCCCACCCCCACCCCACACCACCACTGTTTCTGTGATGCCTCTCCCTATCGCTCCACTGCACTCCACAACACCCTCTCTCTCACTTCCTCTCTCTCTCCCCCTTTTCATCTTTGTCCCTCTGTAGACACCACAGGGGAGGGTGAGCGAATGAGAGATGGAGAAGGAGAAGGAGAGGGAGAGGGAGAGGGAAAGCCAGAGCGAGAGGGAGGCTGAACGAGGCCATATTACCCCTGCCTGCTCTAAATTCAGCTCAGCCCATGCATGATCCAACACCCACATATTATCACACATTACCATGCCGCTGCAGGAGCACGCTCATTAGCTAGGGATGACAGGTAAATTACTGGTGTTCGGGGAGACGCAACAGACTGGGAGAAAGGGCAGGCACAATGAAAGAGTGCAGAGAAAAAGAGAGAAGAAAGAGAGGAATAGAGAGAGAGAGAGAGAGATGAGGCTTGTAATTCAACTTGATGACACAGTAAATGCCAGGAGGGGTGCCTTTTTTATTTTGAAGGTGGAGGAGCAACCCCCTCCCTCTCTCCCTCTCTCTTGAGAGACATTTCAGAGAATGAAGCCACATTGTCTTTCATGGCTGCTCGCAGCATAATGGGAAGCCATGTCAAGAGGATGTGTGATGTCTCTGAGGTCATTGCGTAGAGGCTGCAGCACTTGTATTTTTCTCTCCTTTTCTCTTCTACAACCCCCGACCCCCTTTGGAACTACTCCACATTTCTCTCTGTCTTTCTCTCTCTCCCTCCCCTAATGACAGGCCTACAGAGGGAGGCCATCACTCAGAGCTCATCCTGCTCTCTAAGTGAGCTAAGCAGCGCAGGGTCCCCTTCATTTGTGTCGCTGCTAACACTGGTGCTGCCTGATGGGTAACAGAACACTGCACGTGCCTGTGTGTGCCTTGTCTCGTCTTTAAAAGCCAGAGGCACAGCTAGTGAACCCACAGAGAGGGAGGGGAAGGAAGAAGAAGAGGAGGAAGAGGAGGGAGAAGAGGGGACCACCCCCTTACCACAGCAAACCTACCTCCTCCACCCATCTTCACTGTCTCCAGAGGCAGATTTGGAAGGCAGTCGTCTGTGTGTGTGTGTGTGTGTGTGTGTGTGTGTGTGTGTGTGTGTGGAGGCGCCTCTCTAGGGAGGGTGACAAGCATCAAGCTGTGCTTGTGAGCCTTGACTCCAGCTGACAGTAGAGCACACATAACCACAACCCATCCACTCAGACTCCAGGGGCTGCCATGACTGGACAAGGCTGGACATCTAAGGAGCCCCCCCCCCCCCTTTCCCCAACCCAACCCAACACACACACACACACACACACACACACACACACACCACTCTACCCCCCCAACCTGCGTCTTCCTGACCAGCAGCCTGAGCGCCCATCATGGCAGCCACTCAGGCTCAGCTTCTCCTCACTCCCTCCCCCCAACCCGCTTGCCCTTCGCCTGCCCCCGAAACGCACACATGACACTGTAGTTACTGTCCTGAGGCAGAATGGAGGGCACTGACACACAAACAAACACACGCACTCTCACACGCACAAACACACACACTCTCAAACACACACACAAACATAAGCAGGCAGACACTCTTGTGCAATTGCCAGAGGTTTGCTTATAAAAACCAACTCAAACAGATAAGATCAGGGCCCTTGTCAGGCTTTGTAAATGCCAAACACTCTTGGATGCTTGCGCTGTGAAGCAAGCGAAGATAGCAGCACTCATTCACAAACTTGGTGACATCCAAGTGGATCCGTCCATAAATCCTGAGAACGCTGAAACTCAGTCAATAACCTGAGAAAAAAATGATCAGCGTGCACAGGCCTATTAGAGGAGTCTGAGAAAAAGACATAGCAGGCGGGAAAACTAAGAGAACCATCTCTGTGTTTATGGGATCAGTGTGTACAAGCACTGACACACTGTCTTTCTCCAAGGTCAAAGCTCCAGAGAGCGCTTAACTGAGAGAGAGAGAGCTTAACTGTGTGACTTAAATAGCTTGTGCACACACACGTCAACTTCAGATACCAATACTGTCTGGCCAGTGGATGAGTATCTATAGGTCAGGTCTGGGCGATGCAGTGCAATTGCAGTGCAGTTCCATCAACACCAAATCTCCAACAGCTAACTTACACCTGATTCAGTATGTTGAATCAGCATTGAAGCCACCAGTAAAATGGCTGAGTACTTCTGGCCTACTTGTAGTAATATTCCCATAAGGAGACACAATTCTACAATCTTAACTTGCCCTGTTTTGCACTGGATGAAGCTTCACCAGGAGTTTCACCATTTTATTCCTCCTCAGTCTCTTTTTTCCTCCTCTATCTCTTCGACAGCTAACAGGCCAGGAACTGAAAATGCCAATGTGACGTGTTATCAAACATATTCATGATGAGTTCTTACATCTTACACACTGAGTGAGTCAGTGAGCATGAGAAGTGTGGAAATGCTAAGCTAGCACTGCTTTGTTTACATTTTGTTTCTCAGCATTGACATCATTCTAGCAACTGTGTAGCCTACATTCAGGTGACTGGACCTCAGTGATGAAAATCGGGGACATTTCTCTGAATTTTCCTTGGGAAGTTCCTATTTTTACAGTCAATATTGTTAAAATAAGTAACGTTTTAGCTAAAAATTGGGGTCAAAGTGGGTTTTCTTGTATTTTACCAAGGACAGACCACCAAAATTGGGGACTGCCCCTATAAATCTATGTTGTCTGGTCACCCTAGCCTACATGCTACAGAAAAGGAGACCTATTTATAGCATAGTAGTGCAATGATTTTCCGCATGCATAGACATAGGCAATAAAAAGAGACACTAAAAAACGCAAGGACAGTTGAACTTGGCTCTGTCTGCTCATGAGATACTGTGTGACACTCTGATTCTAGAACCAGAGTTCCAGAGAGATGCAGGAAGTCACACTGCATGCCTTTACATCAGAGCTCCACTGGGCTGAATGAGTCATACAGGAAGAGCTCCTCTGTGAGCTCCTAAGGTCAGAGCTCCAGTCACACACCCGACCCGACACCACCAGGGGTAACTGAGGCAGCCAGGCTGCAGATGGCGCTCATAGCTTTTCAGGGCTCTTTTGTCTGGGCTTGGGCGCTCTCCTCATCCCTTCCAGCCACCCCTCCACCCCCCAACTCAGCCCTTCTCCCTCCCCTCTCCTCTCCTCTCTTCCTCTCCTTCCATCCGTACCCCTCCTCCTCCGCATGCCGCCAGGACTTGCCAGAATCTCCCACACACTGTGCACTTGTTTCTCTGTGCTTGGGGATGTCAAGAGCTGCTCTGGAGCCAGAACACACAAAGCTCTCTCTCTGTCTCTCAAACACACACACACACACACACACACACACACACACACACACACACACAGACCACACAGCCCTCTTCAGGCCAGCCAGCCAACCCAGCTTGCATCATCAGCTGTCGCTTTCCCCTTCTCTCTCCTCTTCTTGCCTCCAAAACAACGAGGCTGTCAGCGGCCCCGCCAGGCTGCCCAGCCAAACGGGAGGGGGCTGGGGCGGTGTGGTGGGGGGGAATGAACGGGGGTTGGTGTGTGTGTGTGTGTGTGTGTGTGTGCGCATGGTCAAGCATACAGAATTTTAAGTGTTTGAATTCATCATGTGTGAATACTCCCTGTCAGAGAGAAGGGTGGTTATTACGCCACGGCCGTCACTGCCACCAATATGACCACAAGCCCTGGTTGGAACGAAAGAAAGAGAGAGAGAGAAGAGACAGAGAGGCTGATCCACCAGGGTGCCATTTTAAAAGTCCTATCTACCCCAGTGGCCAGGCAAGATGGAGGACATTAAGAGAAGCCTGGTTGACTTATGTGCTGCTGTCTCCTGCTTTTTGTCAGAGCTCTCTATACGGAGAAAGGGAGCTTTTCTTTTTTTCCCCTCTCTCCCCATCTCTCATCTCTCTCTCCATCCACCATCTCTCTCCATCTCTCTCTCCTCCTCTCCATCTCTCTCATCTCACTCTATCTCCCATCTCTTCCTCTCTCCTCCTCCTCCCAATCTGGGCTTCATGCGGATGCTGCCACCTCTGAAGGATGCCCGTGTCTAATGACCGGGGTCAGACTGCAGGCCCTGGGCACCAGCTCGGAAAACCTAGCAGGCTGGCGCCACACACCTCCGCCCCACTGCCATCTGTTCCAGCCCAGCTCCGCCCAATCTCAGTCCGCTCAACTCTCTCCCTCTCTCCCCCTCTCTCTCTCTCTCTCTCTCTCTCTCTCTCTCTCTCTCTCCATCTCTGTATTGCTAACGCTGTCTCATGACGGATGCGCATCTCACGCTGCCCATGCATAAAGAGACAACAGCAATCTGTAGCTAAAATTAAACAGATTGATGTGCAGTGGTGCAGCACATAACCATCCAAACCTACAGCCCCTGCATCACCCAATGGCCTTCTGACCCATTCCTGACTACAGCCCCCCAACCCCCCACCACCGCAGCCCCCCACCCCCACCACCCCGCCCCCTCACTATCTCCCACTTCTCCTGACCATCCTCCTCTCTCTTTCTCCTCCTCCCCTAGAGTCCTCCCTCCATCCATCCCTCTCATCTCAGTTTTCACACCCCACTCTCCTCCTGTTTTCACACACACACACACACACACACACACACACTTCCCTCTAGAGCGTGCGCTGGCACAGGCCATACATCTCCAGTCCTCTGAGACTGGTCAAGTCACCTGGCCCTGCCCTGTCGGCCTTGCGTGCCATGGTCGGCCCCTAACCAAACCCCCCGAGGAGCGCGTCACTCCACCTACGGTGACTGAGAAGAGCCAGCTGGAGGTCACGACTAGTGCGCACCACAGGAACACCACCTCCACCTCCACCTTCACCACCCTTGCTCTCGCTAGACCTGCTGTTATCACACCACAACAAGGGCGGCCCTGTAGCCCCACTCAAACCAAAGGCCAAACACACTCATGCTGGCTATGAGGGGCTCGAAACAAACAAAATCACAGATAGAATACCAGAAAATATAAAAGCCTATTCTGATTGTTACACCACCATCACTACGAGTCTGTGCACTATTCCTATGTCAACCCATCATATTTTGTATGTTCCCAGCTACAGGCTTGCAAGCACCAAATGACACACTCACACTTGCACCAGCCTAATAAAATTGTACACACTGGTGCCACCCACTCCCTTGAGAAACATGGTCTAACAGACCACTGACAAGCTTCTAATTTAAGGTGATCAGACCTCTGAGATGAAAATCGGGGACATTTCCGTGAATTTTCCCTGGGAATCAGGAACATTCCTATTTCTACAGTCATTATCTTATTAAAGTAAGTAATGTTTAAGCTTCAAAAGTCAGGGACAATGTGGGTTTCCTCATATTTTAACAGGAACAGACCACCAAAATCGAGGACTGTCCCCAGAAATCAGAGTCCTCTGGTCATGCTATTCTAATTACATTTGTGCACTCCAACACACCAAGTATAGCATTAGCGCTGTACGTAGTATTACCAATAGATTTAACATTAAAATACAGCAAAAATTCTGACTTTGGAGAGCAATCAAACCACTGAGCTAACTGAGGGAGAATGGGGAGAGTGGGGATCTCTTATAGGTGTGGGGTCCAATGGAATTGTTCAGTGGAAGAAGGAAGTAGCGCATGATTTTCACAAGCTTGCCAGCGACATCTTTCGCTTTTTCTCAGACATCAAAATAGTAGTAGTGTACTATTACAATTTCTGTTTTGGTAACTATAAGCAGACATAACCTCTTCAAAAATAAGATTCAATAGATGTGTGAAAAGCTTAACATGTTTGAAAAATGTCTACTTTCAAAATAAAAGCCAGATACAAAATGTGGACTCATCCATTATGAATGTGCCTAAACAGGGTCTCCTCCACCTCTCAACCACTGGTAAGGGTTTAACTCATTTCTTGCAATAATATACATAAACGATGGACAATATTCAACAACATTACAGATCTAAACTAGCAGGCCTAAAGAAAAAAAGGACTGTGTCATTACTGTGTCGTTATTGTATTTCTAAAGCCTATTAATCTAGTCCTATGGCTGCCAAAGTGGGGTACCTGGATCAATCTGCGGTGTCCCCGAAATAAATATGGATTTGAGTTCTCAGCTCTCTCCAGGATAAAGTATGCGCATGGCCAAGCATACAGAATTTGAAGTGTTTATGTGCATGAATTCATCATGTGTGAATACTGCCTGTCAGAGTAGAGGGTACAGACAATACGATAGAATACGATAGACAGTACAATAGACAATAATCTTACACTCAAACCACCTCCAATACAACCCAGTAGTGCCGCTAAATTATTATGTACCATCAATAATATTTGTGTTCATGTTTTGTATATAATTATGCTGCATAAAAGGTAATACTGTAGTCAACTGTTCCTGGTGCAGGGGGCGCTCAGTATGGCGTTGATTATCTCATTGGGTACGCGACACTTAAAAGTTTGGCATCCACTGATCTAGTTCTATGGCTGTCATAGTACAGGCACAGCTTTGATTAGCATGCTGAAATAGATGCTAACCAGGAGCTGGGCCCTAGCTGGGTCTCTCTTGTGCCGCAGCAGGTTTACTACATGACTAGCCGTGGACTGATGGAGACCACTGCAGAGAAGGGGGGCGGGGAGAGGGAAAAGGGAAAGAGAGAGAGAACTAGGCTCTGCTTTCATCTGCAAGCTCTTGTTCTGCTGCTTTGATTGCCGTCTTGCAGTCAGTGTGCAAGGGCTGGTAATGAGAGAGAGGGAGGAAATAGAGAGAGATAGAGGGAAGTGAGGGAAGGAGAGAAAGAGGGAGAGAAACAGAGAGAGATGACACTGTGCTGTTTACAGTTGCCACACTCCGTTTGCTGCCCACACATTGCTCTTTTTTCTCATCACTCATGCACACACACACACACACACACACACACACACACACACACAGAGAACATTAATATACTCCCACACTCACATATAGAAGACAGAAGTACACAGACAGCCACACAAGCACACACACAAACAGAAACATGAATATACTCAAATGCACATGAGCACACACACAGACACACACACTCAAACACAGCGAGAAACATGAATATACTCCCATATTCACATATAGACAGAACACACACACACACAGAGAGAGAGAGAGAGAGAAAGAGATCAACATCCACACACCCTGTCTGTATCTCTCTCAATCTCAGCTTCTCTCTCTCCTTGGGAAAATGAAATGATTACAGCAGGTGTCTACCTGACATGGTTCTTGTCTGTCTGAACTGTGGCCCTTTAGAGAATACCCAGCTCAAGATAGAACAGTAATTGCTCTCCCATCGCTTGATGCTGCTGCGGCCGGCCCCCGTGTCACACACACTCCACATGGGAGCGCTTCTTCACCCCCCCCCTCCCACCCCCATCCTCCCAACACGCCCTCTGAGCAGCCGGAGCACCATGGAGCACAGCGCCCAGGGAGAGGGCTGGGGGTGTGATAGACTCCCCGTCATTCCCCACTTCCAGCTCTGGGTGGCAGACATGCACTCACACACACACATACACACACACACACACACACACACACAAACACGCACACACACACACCTGGCCCTGCATTCACATGCATCCACACACACACACACACACCCTGGCTGTCCGCCTGCGGTCTCGCCTCGCATTGCTCATTAGTCATGCCTCAACACTCCCGGGAACGTGTGGTCATGTGTCTTAGCGACAGGTTTCACATGAAGGACACACATACTCACATATGCACACACACAAACACACACACACAGACACATGCATACACACTCACACACACACATATACACAGCCATACAAATACACACACAGCTTATAGCTAGTAAACTGGTTTCAGAACTATAGCATGGGATGTGAGCCTCTGTGGCACAGGCAAGACTGTCTAAGCCTGTAAGTACTGTTTTGTTTGTTTTTGCCTACACTACTGACACACTGACTGCAGCTTGAGTTTATTTCTCACTCTACACTGACAATAACCTGAAATTAACCTCGGCTTGCAATGTGCAGATAGCCGACTGGTTTATATCTCTATCAAGGCAGGAAATTCAAAGTATCTCTGTCCAAACAAATGAGGCAACAAGTTTACAGCCAATGAGTCTATGAGTCGTGGGACTCAGTGGTGTGTGTGTGTGTGTGTGTGTGTGTGTGTGTGTGTCAGGAGGGAGTCAAATGAGTCTAAGGCCCCCATGTCACATTAATCACACACTGGTCTCCCTAGTCATTATTACAAAAATAGCTCCAATTGCTCTGAGTCCATTCAATAATTTATTATACAGATAAATAGACCAATTATAAAAAGTCATTAAAATCATCGACAAACATTAGGAAACGGCATTAATGTGCCATGCCTTTGTGTCCAATTAGCGCTAGCTGCTGTTTTCTTTCCCCCGCTCAATGCTTGAGCAGTCATGCCAGCCGAACCGTGGCCATCACAGCGAACAGTGAACAGCGCCCGCCCCCTTTCCTTTCAGTGCCACCTGCCAGAGCGCATGCCCACTGCTTAAAGTGGCAGTGCAGAGACAGGAACACACACACACACACATTAAAAAACATTCACTCAGTGCTTATCCTCAAATAATGAGACTCTAAGAGCCAAGGCTGCCAGAAAGGTGCTGATGCTGTGTGTGTATGTGTATGTGTATGTGTGTGTGTGTACAAAGAATAGTTTTCTGTCCTCAAACACCCTCCCAACAACCAGGTTGAGTGTGTTTGTGTTTGTGTTTGTAGGTTAAAAAAATGAGTTAGTGTTATTGAGGAGGTGTGTCATGGAAGGTGTGTGCATGTGTGGCTGTAGGGCTGGGGGTTGTCACAGTGGCCCTTGGTACCCAGTAGGTGTTGTGGAGGGGGCAGGTGTAAGGCTGCTGCTGGAGGTCTAATGGAGGTGGTGTGTGTGTGTGTGTGTACGCATGTCTGAGCGGAGGAGGGGGGGCGGGGGGTTGTAATAACTCCCCTAGCCTGGTGAGCCCCCACTGCATCTGTTATTAACTGTGTGTCTCTTTAGCCTCTGGAAATAAGCCTCATCCACCCCTGCTTCCAAGCTGAAGGGATAATATTTATAGAGCTGGCTATAATGATGGTTAATTTGAAGCTTTCTGGCCCCTATCCATTCATTTTCCACTCTCTCTCTCTCATACACACACACACGTACACACACACGCACACACAGTCTCTCACTAGCTGCTTTTGCAATGTTCCTCTATGGCTAGACCCCCCCACCCCCAAACCAACCCACCCACTCACCCACCCCCTGTCCCCCTGCTCTCTCTCTCTCTGCTTCTCCAATCCATTAGCCTTGGTTTTCAAGGCCCTCGCAGCCAAACGCATTTTCTCTATTTTCCCTTGGTGCCATCATCGGGATTCATTCGTTCACCCTGGAGCTAATGTTTTTAATTCAATCGCAGCAATCCATATCTGGGCCCTGTTCCTCTCTGGCTCTCTGGAGAGGTAGAACAGAGAGGCAGGCGACCAACCCCCCCCCCCCCCAAACATACACACACACCCCTTTTCCAATCCTGCCCCCTCACACACACACCGCCTCCCTCCCCCACCTTTGGGAGTGTGTCTGTGGAGCCTCGATAAGGGCAACCATGCATTGCACTCACAAGGCAGGCCGACAAGCACGCGGCCAGAATAGTTAGACGTGTTTACGCTGCGTAATCTGCACAGCAATGAAATGTCAGCGTGAAAAAGAGAGGGAGAAGGAGAGAGAGAAAGAGGGAGGGAGAGAGAAAAAGAGGGAGGGAGAGACAAAAAAAGAGAAAAAACACAGCGGCTGTGTTGGCTGCCCTTACTCTCCCTGCCAGAGGGAAACTGCAGCAGTGGCTATTAATGTTTCACAACACATCTGTGTCTCGCTTTTTTTCCCTCTCTCTCCCTCTCTCTTTTTTCTGCACTCTTTTTTTCCAAGGCCAGTTTTGCCAGAGAGATGAGAGAGGTTGGGGGATGAGAGGTGGTGTGTGTGTGTGTGTGTGTGTGTGTGTGTGTGTAGTGGGGTGGTAACATGGAGGACTGGAGCTGAGGCGTGCAACGCTTCCCCACATCTCTGGTGTTTTGCTGCTCCACTGCTCATCAGACTCAATCACTTGTGCAATGTGTTTTTATGAATTAATAAAAGGCACTTTGGAGGCCCGGCGGGGAGACCGGGAATGCAATCTATGGAAGTTTAATGAGCACCACGGGGACTCACTTCGCAGCCATGGCATCGGAGGAGGCCTGTGCTGTGCTGTCGTTGCAGCAGCAATGGTGGCGACGGCCGCCTCGCTCTACATCACTGTCATCGTGCGACCACGGCGCCCAGGCAGCCAGAGATGACTATCATTACCCAGATAAATACATCTGCCCTCCCGAGTGCACTCCTCATATTCCCCCCCCTCGTTGCTCACCCCTGCTTTGCCCCCACCCATCACCTCTACAGCAACAACCCCTCTACCCCCTTCCCATCCACCACCCCCTTCTGGCTGGCTGATGTTATCTGCAACCCCACCCCCCCCCCCCCACACACACACAGACTCTCCCCCTTCTTGCAACAACATAGAGTGGCAGGGTCGGGCCCAATCCCCAGTCCCCCCACGCCCTCCCTGTTAACATTGTCTGATCGCTGCATTAATGTGGCCGTTGGGCTCTACTCCACAAAGAGCCAACAGCCTGCTTGGCCTGGTAGCCTGACAAATAAGCACAGGTTCAGTAAATAAACCCCTGAGGTGTGTGTTTATGTGTGTGTGTGTGTGTGTGTGTGTGTGTGTGTGTGTGTGTGTGAGGAGGGGGGGTGTAGTGTGTGTGTGTGTGTGTGTGTGTGTGTGTGTGTGGGGGGGGGGCAGCAATAGGTGTTAGAGAATGCACAGTAGCACACAGAGGCCATAACGTTTGCCCCCCCCGACGCCACCCCCATCGTCATTACCACAACCACTAGTGTCTCTTCTCCTGCCCTGTGCCCTGAAGGCAATTATTTCAGTGCAAGCACATTTGAATTGGGCAGCAGGACGTGGTAATTATAGAGGTCAGAGCGAGTGGATGAGGCTTTGCTTTCTCTCCCTGTTCGAAGCTCAGTCTCTGGGGCCTGCTTCACAGATGAGCCCCCCAGTTACAACACGGCCATTGATTAAAGACCCGCCACAGGCATTGATTTCAACGAGCCTAGGTCCCAGGTGCAGCAAAAGTCATTTCTGCTCTGTCGATTGCTAATCAGAAAATGAAATGCACCGCGCCACCGCAACGAGTCGCAGTGGTGAAACATGCACAACTAAATCGCAATCACAAAGGCAGGCGAGAACAGAGTGAGGAGCACATTTATGGGCCAAGTGGGTCTTCTGTTATAAACAGGAAGCAATCTGTCAAAATGTCCCCGTTGTTGCTGTCAGACTAAGGATACACCTGTAACCACTGAAGACGCTAAATTCATAATGAAGTTATGCTTACAGCGACCATATCTGAAATACTGCTGGGTTCAGTGCATTGCATTGTCAAATATGTCAATAAACAATTAAAGTAAATAGTAAGCATAAAGAGCACCTATATTAAATACCCTAAAATAATAGATTGCCTTTGTAATCTTCACTGAAATACCTGTGTATATATTGACTCAGAGAGAAAACTACTTACTTGCTTACTGATGAATACAGTTGGCTGCATCATGTTTGACAGCTCTGGGGATGAAAGGCCATTATATTATGTTACTAATATAATTACAATGCAATACATAATTGCTGTGCAACTAACTACTTTTAATACTGAGTCATATTATTACTTTTCAAAGGCCATAAAGAGCAAATAGTAAATATTAACTTATTTCCTAAGCAACTTGTCTAACCCTACTGGTGAACTGAAACTTACTCTCTGTTCAACTCCGCACATCACCAGCCCCAGCCATGAGCATGTGGGTGGAGCACTGAACCTGGGAGCCCTGTCTGTGATGAACATCCACCCAACAGCTCAGAAGAATTTCACCTTGTAGGCTGACTGTCTACATGAACATTTCCTGTGCTCGTCTGAGGCAGGCAGTGAGCACATAGGCCTACCTTAGACTTTTGATATGAAAATTCCATTTCAGTCACTCACATTGCCTTTGAAACTGAATGAAGGTTACATGAGAGGAGAGCTCAAGGGAGAGGAGGAGACAGGTCTTGGTTTTTGGGAGCACTAAAAGAAGAATACAAAGAGGAAGTTGGATAGTCATCCTTTTTTTGCTCCCTATTCGGTCAGAAAGATAACAATCTACTGGTTGGATTATAGGCCATCAGAGCGGACAAGAAAGCTACCCCCCCACACACACACACACACACCCAAGAAATCAAAGTCGCAGGCCTCTCTTCAATTATTCATAGCTTCTGCATAGGCCTGTTCTGGCAGATTACACAAGGGCTTTCATTAATGCACTGGTAATGTATAAAATAGCTTCAAAAATAAAATGCAACCGAAATTTCAAATTGAGGAGGGTTGAGGGGAGGGAAGGGGAGAGCGAAATTACCATAAGCTTCCTCTGGGTTTATTTCTCCTCGTGTGTGCCAAGAGCTGACCTTCCCGAGCGCCGTAATAATGTACTAGGGATTAAAATGTGATACTATCGACGACAAGAGCTTCTCACGCTTATTCTAATGACGGCTGTTGTGTGACAGCCTGCGCTCTTGACTGTGGCAACAGTCATCCTGCCATAATAAGGCACTTACCACCGTGACTCCCGCCCCTAGTCGCCATGCTGAGAGGGTCTGTCTGTCAGTGGCAAGAGGTTTGTCGCTGAATATATTTGTGAGAGAAACTAGATGGCATCAGATTAGAAAAAAAGCCTCATTCCACCTGGTATCACCAGTGCTGACACACACGTTTTGCTGAGGAGGAATATAGTCAGCCAAGCGTCCATGGTAATTCAACATACTACAAGTCGTAACTTTTCCCATCTGGAAATTGGGGGTATTTATATTTATGAGTCTGCTGCTCTGCAATTCATGTCAAACGAAACACGTAAGCGCAACATGGCGGGAATGTACACTAGAATGCTGCAAGACAGGGCTAGTGATGAAGCACAAGCCTCGGTGCACAAACCATGTTAAAGAAAAACAGAATAACAAACCAACAAAGGAAAAAGCTTGATTGCTATGTCAGTTCACCTGCCTCCCACTCTGTTGAGTGCACATTTCATTAATTACGGTGTCTTGGCTGTCAACTAAGATAATTGTTTGTCAGAGCATCAGTCAGTGGCTCCTCTGAGTAAATAGAGACGTGCGGCTTGCCTGTCGCTTCCAATCGCTACCGCAACCAGACTGCTGCTGTCCTCCGCCATCACATCAACTCAGCCATTACTTATTCATCGTATGCAGTCAGTCAGAGCGCGGATATTACTCTCAATCTTGGCAGCAGTGCAGTGGCTCGTATCAGCAAGTGGAAGGTCATGATTGAGGCACGCTGCCTGGGTCATAGTACTCTTTAGGGATGACCTAAGTTATCTGTTGGCGGCGGATGCCGACATCTCTTAACAGCAAATAGCTTTGCGCATAGCCAACAGACTCTCCTGCTGCCTCGCGGGCAGAGTGAAAATAGGGCCTGGATGGCGTGACATTGAAATCCACCATGCAGTCCAAGTTTACTCTAGAGAAAATGTAAATGTTGATTTTTTTTCAGAGGCATAATGACACGATTAATGATGCATGCCCGAGGGGGGTCATGAAAGAACATTGTGCAACCTCTCAAATGCTAGAAAACATGTCTGCCCTCTTGTTTGTGTTAACAAAAAGGGCACGTATAAAAAGGCAAGAACTAAAGCATTTGATCTGGGGCACTGAGGTGTTTGTTATTTTGTTGTTGAGGTGTGTGTGCAGCTCTGTCTGTCTGGGTGGCTAAGGTAATCTGCACTGAAAAGCTGTCTGAAGGAGTAGGATCGTGTTTCCCAAGGCAGCTCCTGGTGTTGTGATGGCCCAGACGACAGATCCTGACCAGGCTGAGTAATGAGTCTCAGCTCCATGGACCCTCCCCAGCCGCAATCTTCAATCCCTCCTACATCCTCCAATCATCCATTGCCACCACTCCCCCCACACCCCCACACCCCACCCCGCAGGTTCATCTCTAGGCCGAATCAGTTGGCAGCCCACCGACTGGGTAAAGAATTCCTCACCTGGTGTCCAAGAGCGTTTGAAAGTGCGTCTGTAAATACAACCGTCTAATGGCTTTTTGTTTTAATTTAAAGGCTTTGAAGGCGGAGGTGTACAGACGGGCAGAGACAGGCCAGCCACTGTGCTGTGCTTTGCAGGAGATGGAGGCAAGTAATTAGTGTTTCTGAAACCAGAGCAGTTATTTAAAAATCAATGGCTTGTCATTATACACCGGCATTATTCCCCTGGAGCACAGCTATTGATTTGCTCATGTGCTTACTGATTATCGACCTCACTCAGTAATTTGCTGGTAAATATACATGATGTATGGGAGAGTCCTCTGATAATAGCTTTATGCTATTAAAACTGCATTACTCAGCAGGTAGGCCAACTAGGCACAGCTGCTGTGATGGGGCAGATGGGTGGGGAGGGGATGGATGGGTTGAGGTGGTGTCACTGTGAGACAGGATATGTGTGGGGGTTGTGTTGTCAGAGCAGGTTGTTGTCAAGGTGAACCGCAGACACTCCCTATACATAAGTCATTAAAGAAGAAGCAGCCAGCACAAGCTGAGAGCTTAAGTGAGAAGCATCTGGCTGTTCCACTCTTAAACTTGCATTAGGGATACTACGACACACTTTCTGACAGTTGATATGAACTTGCTTGTTTAGCAGCATGTGTAAAGAAGTCCAACCTGAAAGTGGAATAAATTAACATAAATGACAGGCAGTGCTATTAAGAGAGATCTGTACCATTCACGCTAAACTGTATTGTTCCCCTGATTAAATGAATAATTTATCAGAAAATTGGCAAATGAGGACAGTGGTTGCTGTGCCCTTGAGGTTAAGTGGGACTATAACCTGGCAAATCTGCGGCCGCACTTCAGTGGCTCCACTGTGCTTCAGAACAAACCCCAATTATTTCAAAAAATCCGTCTTAAATATTCATAATCTCTTTTGTAAGGCAAACTGTGTGTAGTTCTGAGTGTTGACTCATTTACAGAAATAATCTTTAATCCTCCTCTTGTGGCTTGGCATTAAAAACAGTTTGAAAGGGGGGCCGAAGGGAAAAAAGAAAACTAGAGCAAAAAACAAGCCTGTATTGTTCTGCTGTGTCTTATTCATAGGCAAACACCACTAGCATTCCTATTCGCTAGCTAGCTAGCATTCCAGGAGACTGGGCGAGGGAGAAAAAGAGAGAGAGGCTCAGCTCTCTCGTGATTCTGCAGCCTTTGCTGTCATTAGCAGCCCGCTAACTGTTTGGGCAAAACCACCCTGAGCTGCACCAATTGTGCGCAGTGAGCTGCCCTATTGTCCTCCAGTGAAGCGGATAAGGTTAAGTGCAGTCTGCAACACACATACACACACACACACACACACACAAGAGAAACAGGCCCGAGACACACCACAATCGAGCCCATTCATGCTGAGTCTTGGTGCCCCAGTTATGGAGGCAGGGCTTAGCCAGTGAGAGCATGGACACGGATGATGACGAAATGAGGGAGGGAAGAGAGAGTGGTGGAAAGAGAGAGAGAGAGAGACGGAGGGAGGGAGGGAGAGGGAGAGAGAAACAAAAGCAGGGGAGAGTGGGTGGACGAGGCAGCCATAGAAACAGGATAAAGGGAAGTCACTTAAGCCCTTGTAATCAGCCAGTGAGCAGACAAGGCCGGCGAGTGTTTTCCCATAAACCACAATGGTGCCGGGGCCCAGTGGAGGTATTCAGTCCTGCAGGAGCCCAGCCAAGGCTGGCACACATCAAAGGAGCAGTTAGTCACCCCTGCCCCCGCACACACACGCATGCACACACACACACATACACACACACACACACACACACACACAGTGCTATGGATTACTACCATTTGCATAATTGAAGTTTGTATACAGATGCATGATGGCAGCCCCATGGATCATTCCACCCTGAAGTCCGTTGCATAATGTGTGCTTTGCATCCTTTCTGCCAATGCAAACGCGACGGTGTCTCGTCTGCCCCCTCCTGCCCCCTCCTCCCAACGCCTTCACTTGTCTGTGCCGCTCCTGGTGACAGCGAGAAAATGAGAGAGAAAGTCCAGGCTCCACTGCAAGCAACAACATATACCCTCCTCCTCTTAGTCCACAGAGAATATCTGGATTATTGCTACTGAAATTAAATAATGCCGCATAGACACATTATATAACAGAACATGTTATTATACAATAGTGCAGCTAACTTGTGATGCATGACAAAAGTTACTGATTCTGTTGAAATCCACATCTTTTGCTACCAAGCATTTTGCCTCACTGTAATGACTGCTGTTATAGATGTGTTGAAAATGATTGTTAATGTGTTTTGATTTGTATGCTGAAAGCTGCTCTGTGTGAAATCTCCTGAGTGAGCAGTGAGAGGCAGTAGAGAGAGAGAGACCTTGTGGTTCAGGACTCCCTGGCTCCACAGCGCTGCAGTCTGGTCCAGCTTTTCATAGCAGCTTGTGTGTCTCAGCCACGTCCTGAGTAAGTGAGTAACAGCCTCACACACACACACACACAAACACACACACACACACACCCACAGACACACCACCCTCCCCAATTGCCTCCAGAGGCTGTGCCTCCCGCCTGCCCTGTTAATGACAGTGCTCCCGCTGGGTCTTTGTTTGCTGGTCCCCGGCACCCCTCCGCACCAAACTGCCACTCCGCCCGACCTCCACTCGCTCCCAACAGCCCCACCTTGGCCACAAGCGCTGACGCCAAGCTTCTTAAGACCTCCTTTCTGCTGCAGGAGTCCTACTGGGCCATTTCTTCTCTTAGCGTTTTCTCTCAGGTTCACTGGGCCGCCAGGCAGCCGGACAGGCAGGCAGACAGGCTCTGCACCCCAGGCACTCATAAATGCCTGCATTTGGAATCCTATTGCCATGTCATGTCATTGTGTCATTGTGTCTATGATCCATAATGGGGACAGGCAAAGACTATATTTTCTTCTTTTGTGTGTGTGTGTGTGTGTGAGTGTGTGTGCGTGCTTGTATGCAGACGTGTCTTTATGTAAGCAGGTGAATATTTTACAACGGCGACTGAAAACATATCACCTGTAGTCTTAACTGCCTAACTGTCTCATAGATTGGCCAGTGGTCACTGTGGCTGCTTCCTGATTGGTCCACCCCTAACTGGAGGCCTAAACTTCTGCTTTCCCACGCAGCTGATAAATCATTGTGGGTCGTTATTGCCAACCAACCACACATTTCTATTCAAATGAATGTGCGCAGTGTAAGGAGATAGGAGGCCAGGCGGCCAGGGGATTTGCATGAATGTGTACTGTGTGGTGTCGCCCAGGACCTGCAGGGGAGTAACTCTCTTAGCCAAAGCCATTAGTGCAAATGAAGCAGAAGCCGCCATCACACCTGGCCTGTATTTGCATGGATTTAGGGAAACCAGGAGGGGAAAATGGCTCATGCATAACCTGGCTACAGATAAGTCCTGGCTGACAAGCGCAAAGCGTGTCAGGACCAGGCCTCATCATGTCTGACTAAATGACAGGAAGACTAGCCTGACCAAACGCTAGGGTCAGAGGGGATAGGAGGATTTGTAGAAGAGTGGGAAATACTAGGCGAACAGGTAGCTGTGCATATTGATGTTTTTGAGGTGTGTGTCCGTGTGTGTGTGCGCGCGTTTGTATGCAAGCGTGTGTGTGTGTGTGTGTGTGTGTGTGTGTGTAAAAGAGGCAGAATTTCCCCATCTTTTACAAATGCATGTTTACTCTCCGTCCTTTCCCAAAGCAGACTGGTGGATTTGCATACAGAAGGTCATCGCCGTGGTGATGTGGGCACAGGTGACCCTTCTCCCTGGTGCTGTGGCAACGCTGGACCAAGCTCACAGGACAGACAGAAGCCGCGGCACTTAGAGAGGGTTGAAACTGAGGTTAGTAATCAAGACCCTTTTGTGCACTTAGAGAATGTTGAAATAGAGGTTAGTAGTCAAGACACTTTGGACCCCTCACCTCCTCCTCAGTCAGAGACAGGAAAGAAGACTCTATGCTTTTCTTTTATTAGAACACCTTCATTTTCCCATTTATGATTTTTTCTAGCAAGCTCTCACAACCAATTACCTCAAACTAAAATTGATCTTGGTTCTGGATACCGAAAAGGTTGTTTTTGAGTGGTTCACTATCTCAGGCAAGCAAAACAAAGTGCATGGTTGCCATATTGAACTACAGAGGGAAATCAAATCACAGATCACAGATCAGGATTTTGACAGGCTAGATTTTACCAGCATGTAGCCACGATTCAATTCTTTGTAATGTATGCAACATCTGGTACCAACACAAATTTAACCATTTTAGCCTCATTTTTAAAAGTCAGATACAGAAGCCATTCCTTAGTTAAACATTTTCTGTCCCTTCAGAGAAGTTTCCTATTTTTCTGTTCATATACTACACAACTGTAGACATAACTCTACTGTCTGAAGTAAAAAATAACTAAAAAGCCCAACTGCCTTAGAGCATTAAGTTGCATTATGCCTCTTCATTATGAAAGTAGTCTTTGGTTGAAGCTGCCAGAACATTTGCCAGTCTTATCTGTGTAGGCCGCGTTCTCTGTGGTGGTTAATTGCGCTCAGAGTTATGGATGAACTAATTAAAGCATTGAAGGGTTCGTCTCATTAGGCGGAGAGCGCAGTGAGTGAGTCTCTGCGAATGCCCCATGCTGTTCTGGCTCACAGGGGCTGCTTTCAAACAGCCTGTCTTCCCTCACAGGGTGCCTGTACATGCGCAAGCACACACACACACACACACACATACACACACACACACACACACGTTCACACTTAAGGGAGACCTCTTTTCCGCACTCAGGCCTGCAACTCAACCACTGTAGGCTGCAAGCATCCACATATAGAGCACACACACACACACACACACACACACACGTAAACACAAATTCTCTCTGTCATACACACACATAAACAGACACACATGCTCTTTCACATTCACATGCACAGGTGCCCATGCACCTACATGGCATGTGCATGCACACGCACGCACGCACACACACACACACACACACTGTGTATATGACTGTGCATTTACTATCATGCAAATGCATGCAAAACATACAAATACAGACTGAACAGATCAAATACTATGCATAACACACATGCAAAAATATGCAAACAAAAATATAGACCACAAACAGGCAGCATACACATATACATGGAAATCAACACATACATCATGCATCACTGCAAACATGGTAAATATTCATTTATCAGTACTTATACATAGATATACACACACATCAATTTGACATTTCCGTTTAGGTTTGCAAATTGAGGACAAAGAAGATTTTTAAGGTACCCATGGCCTGGCTTAAGATAGAGTGGTCATGCAGAGACACAACCTCCCTTCAACTGCCTTCCTCTTCCTGTGCTCACAAAGACAGCTTGTTTACACACACCCACACACCATCAACAGCCACGCTTAACACACACTGAGACCTTTGCTTTCTGCGGTAAACAAGCACCTTACATGTGCACGGCCAACTCCCACAAAATGAAAACACATACACACTTTAATGCATATTCTGCACACACACACACACACACACATACGTCCATACACACACACAAACATACGCACACATAAAAATATGCATGCCTGCCCTCACCCACACACCAAGTGTACAAACTCAAACAAATCAGCAGCAGCAGCACAACCAGCCCACTCAGCAAGGGTTTGCCAGTATGGGTAAGCGACAGCTTTACTCTTTTGCCTATAAAACTATTTCCTACATCATTAAGTGAAGGTGACATAAACAGCAACAACATTATGTATACAATCTTTACAAGAGGGTCCATAGCATATAAAAAGAGAAACAGATAAGTATTTAGAAAGGTAAAATCCTAATTTCACAATTCTAATACGTAACAATGTAATGAGGCATACACATAGAGTGATGACATCAGGTAGATATACTGTAAGTACCATCAGTAAATCAATCGATCAATCTCACAAACTGTCTTCAACAAACACTGTGGACCACATTGTTTCACCAGTGTTTTCTAACCCATGTTGTTTTTACCCAGGTTGCTTTTTTTGCATAATTACTATGCAGCATTGGAAAAAAATGTAAACATGTTGCTGAATCAAATTTCCAAAATGTAATAAGGCCCACTATACAGTGTATTTCCAGTGGGCTGTGTATGCAGTAACATACACTTGCACATATACATTCTTGCTTATACACTCAAATTCACAATATTTAATTCTAATGCATACATACATAGTTTCACACAAGCAGGCACACACACACACACACACACACACACACACACACACGCTTAGATAGAGAGAGAGAGAGAGAGAGAGCGAAAGAGAGGTGTACATCTTCCTGAAGCGTGCCGTAGAGAGTTATGATGACACAGGCCTGCATCAGCAGGCTGGCGGCTGGCTGAGTGGAGCGGTAGCGTTTTCTCCCAGCATCCCCCACTGCGGCCATTCCATTATTCTTGGCTCCCTCATTGATCGAAGAGAGCTGTTTTAGAGGGTGTCCATCAGTATGGGTGCAGATTGATGGGCTCGAGCCGTGCCGCGGGCCGCTAGTGTCTCCTCGGCGGGGGAAAGCGTCCGAGCCCCGGCCCAGGACGACACCATCAATCCCACATGCAGTTCTGTGTGTGTCTATGTGTGTGTGTGAGTGCAGCTCTGTTACTGATGGCGGTGCTGCTGACCGGCCAGGCCGGCATGAATCAAAACAGACACACACGCTTGACGATAAACAGCGTGGATATTCTGCTGACCACTGATCAAAGCGGCCCGCCTTACCAGAGAGAGCAGGGGCCAATCACACCCCTCTCCACCACCACCACCCCCCAACCCCCTCCATCCCTCCACCTCTCCCCATGTTCTCCTCCCCTCCACTGGTGAGCCTAAGAGCCTATCTCAGATTACTGATATTACCCTCCCTCCTCCTACAGCAGGCCTAAGCTCCCCCCCCCCCCCCCCCCATGTGGGGATGTCAGACTGCCATCCCGCTGCCATGCCGTCAGCTGCAGGAGCTGATAACAGGCTGAGCAGACACCCCCCTGGCCCCCTCTATCCTCTGGCCCCCACCACCCGCTCACCCCCCTCACTGCCACCAGCGCACCTACGCCAACTGGAGGAGCCCACGCTCGGATCGACCCTCCCTTTCCCAGCTTGATGTGCCAACTGCATCGTGCCAGCCTGGAAGACAGGCAGACGGGCTGACCTACAGAGATAGCGGGGTGTGCCAGGGGCCGCCACAGCCCCAGCTGTGGGCAGCTTGACCCATACATCACCATTACGACTGGTCTGGTCTGCCCACTACTGCGGCAGAGGAGCCCGGCCCAGCCGCTATTAAGCTAGATGGATGGCAGCAGTGTCCCAGGACCCGGGCGCAATACAAGCAGCGCTCTCTTACGGCTTTGCACCTTTTAATGAGCACTTAATATCACTGACAAATTTACAAGGCGTTTAAAAATGACCGAGTCAGCTGCTCCAACACCAAAATGAGCGCGGCGGAAGGTGGTGGGGGTGTTGGTGGGGGGTGGGGGTTTGGGCAGAGATAAAGCATCCAGTTTCATCCGCCGCTGTCCAGGCGCTAATAAACACATGACTGGATTTATCTGTGCAGCAGTGGCGGCGATGGTGCAGTACCGGCCTGCTCCTATACGACAGGAATAACTCACCTCGGGCACCTGTCTCTGTGACTCACGGCTTGGGTGAGGTAGGGTGTGTGTGTGTGTGTGTGTTTGGTTGGGGCGGGGGTTGAGGGGGCCACAACACAGTCAAACACATTCAACTAATTGTTGGCAGCATGCCACCTCCCCCCCCCCCCCCCCACACACACACACTTTCATTTGTTTTATTTATTTATTTATTTATTTTTCTTTATTTTTTTTCCTCTCTCCCACTCAAACATTTTAACACAACATGGATGAATGATTTAATACTAGGTATCAAGCATATCATTGTAATCGCACCTCTAATTAAGCCTAATTAAAACAATCTAATGGATGCCGAGGCAGCGAGCGAGCGGCTGTGAATCACTTGTCTCAGCCTCAGAGGATCCCTGCCTGAGTGGGACTGCCTGACTTTGCATTCAGCACACTCACACCTCTGCCCCAATCACATCTAATTCCCTCCAAAGCCCTGTCAAGCATTAATTAAGCCGGGAAAAGCTTAATAATTGAGATAGTCCCAAAGACCAATAATGAGCGGGTATTTTTTCCTTACTTTTCACTCAGATTATAGGGCCCTGGAGGTGTTACTTTATCTTGATGAAATATGGACAATTGACAAATCAGGGCCTCCCTCTGGGTCCGCTGTCTGTTGCATATTCATGGCCTTTTCGATTTTTAATCAAAGTCAAACGTGGGACCCCAGCACAAGCTCCTGCGCCCCACACCCCCACCCCGTGTGAATAATTCATGGTGTTTAGCTGGCAGTGGTGGGATGCAGCTGGCGGAGGGCGGTGTGGTGCTGGCTGGAGGGGCCCGGTCCAAATGGAGGTGCCACATGGTGGGCCCAGATGTTCTGGCGTCCGCGTGTGCATAGCTCATCAAAAAACAACCACCAGTGCCACTCCTGGGCCCGCTCCATGCGAGATGGACCAGCCATCTGCTTCCTGCCAGATAGCCCTAGTGCATTGTGGGACGGTTGTTTATTTTGCCTGGAGGGGTGACATCAATGTCCACGGAAGCGTTGTCTTGCCTTGTGCCCCATGAGCAAAAGATGACGGCTGATGTTTGCCTTGTTTCGTTTGACAGCTAGCCTGCCATGAAGCCAGAGCAAGGATCCCAGTCATGCAGTCAGCCTGCCTGACCACCCTCCATTCACAAGGCAAAAGTGCTATGGACAAACCAGAGATTGGACATAAGTCATATGCTAGTGTAATATGCTAGCCTGTGTGATATGCTAGTCTTACCGAGTCCATTATTTACTTCATGTTCTTTGCCAGACTTGTTGATTGAGTACATAAGTTACTCTATGTGCTTTGTGCAAACCAGTGATAAGATGTAGGTTACTTTAATGAGGCTGCCATGGGACATATTATAGAAGTGCATTGCCAGTCTCATTGGCCACGTTAGCTTGGCTGCCCTCCTCATATGGAGTCACTGTGGGGGCCACTGTTACTCCTGCTGCCCTTCATCTGGGGCAATAATCAATATAAACTTGCCCTTATTGCCCTTCCTACCCTTACAGCCCTTTTGGCCCATGTGGAAGGAATCCTTATGATTTATCACTTATTAATATTAATAATGAGTGGGGTTTTTTTGTTTTTATTTGGCACTGAGTGATACTGAGACACAGTGTTGAGTGATTATTGGTGCCAGAGGCCCAGTATTAGGCCCTGTGTGGGGGTGGGGGTGGTTTTAATATGCCATGTTGGGCCCTCAGCCTGCTTTGCTTTGTGCCCCACTTCCACAAATGGCTCTTCCTCTCAATAATGCATGTGGTTGGGGCTAGTGTGGCCGAGCCCCGCAGCCATCCCCCACTGGAGCCATTCACACAGCTTCCACACTAGATTTGAGCCATTAAACCGTGCCACCACTGTGCCTTCTAACCATCCAAACACACACAGACACAGACACTGACACACAAATACACACACACACGCACACAGACACACACACACTGCTGCCAGTGTCAGTCGAGCGTGGCGCTCATGGCTAGACTGACCCGACAGTTCCACTGAGAGTCAGTCCAGCGTGAGCACACCTGAGGCAGAGTTGGCATGCCGAGTGATGTAACCCCCCCCCCCCCCGCAACACACACACTCCCTGACACACACTTCCTGTGGTCAACAACCCCTACACCACCACCCCAGCACCCCACCCCCCGCCATCCCTCTCCTCTGTGCCCTGTGCGTACTGCCTGCCTGCCACTTTGAAGCGCTCCACTGCCACTGCTGTGCTTTGGTCTGCCCGCTCGGTTTTTTAACCCCCCAACCCTCCCCTCTCGTGCTGTTCTATGCAGCCGGTGAAACAGCAGTCATACAGGCCCTGTCAGATATGGTAATGCAGCCTGCCCCACTCTCACTCTTCCTCTCTCTCTCTCTCTCTCTATCTATCTCTCTCTCTCTCAGTGCCCACAGCACTCCTCTCAAAGTTTAATGTGGCTGTCAGAGCACACCTGACTGCGGGCCGCTGAGGAGAGAGAGAGAGAGAGAGAGCAACATCATGCAGCCATCCCTCTGCAGCTTTCCCGCACCTCTCTCACACTCACTCTCTTTCTCTCTCTCTCTGTAACTCTCTTCCCTTTCATCTCTGCTCTCTCTCTCGTTCTGTAGCTCTCTAGCCTTTTATTTAGCCTTCTCTCTTCTCCTCTCGCTATCTCTGTTTCCAAGTTTGCCCGTCTCTATCTCTACCGGTCTCTACTAGAAACAGACAGACACATAGAGTGGAAGAGAGAAAGGGTGAGAGAGAGAAAGTGTGTGAGAGAGGACATGAGAGAAAGGAGAGCAGGAAAAATGGAGTCAGGGTCACAGAGAATCTGCTTTCCCTCTTCATTTAATAAGACACCTATGTGGGGCGCAAGTGTGCGGGAGTAGCGTAGTGGTTAAGGAACCTGGCTAGCGTGCAAGTAGCCTGAAAAAGATGTGGGTTCGAATCCCAGCTACCACCGTTGTGCCCTTCAGCAAGGCACTTAACCCTAAGTTGCTCTAGGGGAGACTGGCCCTGAACAATTGATAGTTAACGAAAGTTGTAAGTTGCTTTGGATAAAAGCGTCTGCTAAATGCCTAAATGTAAATGTAAGTGGAGTGCTTAAAATGTCACAATGCTATTCCATAGGACTCCATTTCCCATACTGCACCTGTGCCTGGTTCCCTTCCCTCAAGTTCTCCCTGGCTAAAATTGGAACCACCCACCCTTTCAAAAACATGTCTTGCATGCTGACAATCAGTCTGAGGTGGACGTTTTACCATTGACTCCAGTGAGTGGTAACATCAGTGTCATGATTAGGAGGTGTGTGTTTGTGTGTGTGTGTGTTTGTTTTCATCCCAAGGCCTTTGGTTGGCCCACACTACTGAGGAACTCAGTTACCTCATTTAACCTTTAGCAAATTATCAATGAATTATTCTCCCCTTTGATATGACACAGAAGATATGTGTTACTATGTGCAATGTGTGACTGCCACTGTCTCTATTTGTGTGTCTAGCATGAGTGTTTGTATGTGTGTATGTGTGACATGTGCTTGTGTGTGTGTGTGTGTTTTTGTTTGTCACATTGCCTCTGCCTCAGCCTCTGTTTGTGTGTGTGTGTGTGTGCCTTGTGCTAATGAAAGTGTTTCTGTTTGTATATCCATGTGTCCTTGCACATGAATCTGTGTGTATGTTTGTGGATGTGTGAAAGGTTGTGTGTGTGTGTGTATGTGTGTGTGTGTGTGTTTTTGCTCCAGTGCTCCATATCTCTTATCTGGTATGCCCTCAGTGCTTCCTTCGCACTGCTGTCACAGCCTCTCCTTGCTGACACACACACACACACACACACATACGCACCCCTCCCTCCGGCTCTGTGCCACACACATCAAAAGGATTATTTACTCTTTTGTAAGCAAGCGGAGTTCCAGTTCACATATTAATCATTTATAAGTTTCCAGGATCCAAGCTCTCTGTAATCCCATCTGTACGAGACGCAGCATCTGAAGCAAAGTGAAAAAGAGACACCATGAATTATTAACTTCCCCCCATAATAGAATTTCAATATGTCTGCTGCTTTTCACTTTTTCACTTAAAAAAAACTCTATTGATCCATTCCATTTGCAATAAGCCCCCACATGACTCACTAATCTACAGTTAGCTGGAACAAGGTCTCTCTCCCTTTAATGTTAGCAGGAACACACACACACACACAAAGTGCAAACCTTGAATGGTTACATGGTAAACACTTGGAAGGGTAATGTGACATTGATGCATGATTGCTCCCTATTCTGCCTGTGTATCTGTAGAAACCAAAACAAATATGAAATGCCCCAACCTCCCACTGGCAAAGTGGGCCCACCAAACAGCAGAGAGGCCAAATTTCTGCTCCTCTTTACAGGTAATTTAACATATTCCCCAGGCTCTCTCTCGCAGCCGACTGATCCCGACGCAACGCAATACAAAAACAAGCATCGGGTGACGACAGCGTCTTGGGTCGCCGGCGTGCAAAGTGCACAGCGTCCCTTTAATGGGGGAGAAAGAAATTTGCGATGAAAAATTGATGTGGAAAGTGTGTTTGTGTACAGGAAACACGAGCCAAGGTGGTGTCGAGCAACTGGGTTAGACCTTCCAAGCTGTTCCAGAGGACAAGCACTGCCACTTCACACACACTGCGGCCCAGGATTAGAACCTCTCGGCAGGCAAGGAGAGGCAGGGGAAGGGGGAGTGGGGCTGGTGGTGTGCAGCGGGTGGGGGGGGGGGTGTCAGTTGGCATAGGGGTGTTAATCAGATAGGGGTCATTTATTATATAAGAGGGCTGGTAGGGCCAGCGAGGGGAGGCGAGGTGAGGCGCGGATGTGGTCTGGGCTGCCTCAGCCAGTGTCTGCTTACTGTGGCGGCGTTTCAGCACAGCGCTGTAAGAGCATGCTTTATTTATACAGCTTGTACGAACCACTCGCTCAGCTGCGCTGCCCCGCCGCCTTGCTACCGTGGCCTGTCTGACTGTCTGGGGCTCGGGGGGTGGGGGGGTGCGCTGAGAGGGAGACCCAACCAGCCAGGAGAGAGGGTGGGGAGGGCATGGGTGGGGTGGGGGGGGGGGGGGGGTGCTGGCAGTGAAGGAAAAGGAGTGTGTGTGGATCAACACTGTGAGGAACGCTAATTTCACCTCTTTATTTAATCAAAGGGCCTGGCTGCAGACAGAGTGCAACCACAGGGCACACTTACACTCATACACACACTCTCTAACACACACTCTCACACTCACGTTTCAGCTTGGGCTCGGGGGCTGTTTCCCCTCCTCCCTTTGCCTCCAATCTTTTCCTTCTTCCTCTTTCCTCTCTCTCTCTGTGTCTCCCTCTGTCTTACCCCTCTTGAGGCTGGGATTGGCCCTCCAGAGTGACCAATCAGAACGGGCAGACAGGGAGGACATGTGAGTAGACGGTAGGTCTAGAGACTGACCCCTGCTGGGCGGTAGGTTAAATCAGCATTAAACTGGCAGGGGGAAGGGGGATTGGGGGAGGCGGGGGGGGGGGGGGGGGGTGCTGTGCACAGGAAACATTCCCTCTTCAGGGATCATGAGGGCAGAGAGAGGGGAGTGTGTGTGTGTGTGTGTGTGTGTGTGTGTATTGGATGGGTGGGGCAGGAGTGTGTGTGTTGGTGCTGTATATGAGAGTGAGTGTGCCTCCTGCAACTGGAGACTCTCCCGTCTGCTAAAAGCCTGAATGAGATTAGAGCCGCATCATAATCGTGATCACTCTTACTTATCTCCATTATCCCTGATTTACTCATCCCAATTATTCTATCTCACGTCCACTATTGATCTGAATGGGCTCGCCTAAAAAGCCTTGGCACTGGACTGGAGGTGGCCATTACCTGTGTGTTTAAAAGCAGAGCTGAGTAGGGACTCTGGAGAAAAGAGAGAGACTGTGTGTGTGTGTGTGTGTGTGTGTGTTTGTATTTGTGTGTGTGTGTGTGTGTGTGTGTGTGCGAGTGAGTGAGAGAGAGATAAGCCCTGGCATAGACTGGTATTAATCCTGTCTGTTTTGCATTGTCAGTGCTCCTGTTTGAACAATGCTGTTGTCTCCTTGTTTGCTAATTTAGGAACAAACATTTGCCTGTGCAGCAAACAAGCTCTCCCAGGAAGTGTTATTAATAGGATAATTAAGCTGACTGTAATGAGCTGGATTACTGCTAATTATGACAAGATTTGTTTTGGCATTTGTCAGAGAGGAGGCAGTGAAGTGTTAAAGTCTACCTAGGAGTTCATTACGGCAATGAGTATGCACCTGAGTGCACAGGACAGACTCCAGGTCGCCAGGGTGTGTGTGTGTGTGTGTGAGTCCCTGGTGTGTGTGTATGTGTGTGTGTGTCTGTGTGTGTGTTTGTGTGTGTGTGCGCACGCATCCCCTTGGGACAAGCCGTCAGGCCGGAACACACAGTGCCAGTGCTGACCCAGGACACAGCCATTTACTAAGAAAAACACACACAAACACACACACACACACACACAAAAATACACGCATATACAGACACGCTTGCACTCACAGGTGTACACACATGTACGCATGCACACACTCACTTACACACACACACACACACACACACTAGGGACACACATGAAGACACACAAGTATACACACACACACACACTCTCCCCCTGGTACACAGTGTCTCTCTCTTAAACGTAAACATAAAAATACACAAACACAGACATAAGCACATATAGGTACACTAACAAACAGTGCACCTCCCCAGGCCCCAGTAGAAATGCTTGGCTAAGAGATGTTTTTGTGGGTGTTTACCAGGCCTGAATCAGAGGACATTATCGGCCTGAGCCGGGCTCAGGAGAACACTACCACCATTGACCACAGGTCGCTTTCATAGCTACTTATCCACACAACTCAAAAGGTGTGTTCCACTGCCTAAGGGTCCATTGGTCGATTACCACTCTTTCCAAGTAAGTAAGCAACAGATTACTCTATGGAGACACTAAGGGAGGGAGCTGGTGTGTTGGAGAAGGGGGCAGTGTGTGTGTGTGTGTGTGTGTGTGTTAATGCAAATGAATGTACAAACGGTCACTAGGATACCAAACAGGAAGGGGGGTTGGGGGGCTGGAGTGCTGTGTTCTCCAGGTTTTGACGTCTATTTTATCCCCTCACAATGCAGAGCCTCAGGCTTAATGGATCTGTATAAACAACTCATTTGGAAGGGATTAAATTGAAATAATTTACCATCAAATCTGTTCGATGCGACGTCAAGAGGAGTATGTGTCAGGAAACGTTTTTCAGGGCAGAAAAACAAACAGCCACTCAGGGAATTAAGAGAGCAGATTTGCTTCACAGCTGTGCATTACCCACACCCCCCACCCCTCACTCACACACACACACACACACACACACATCACCCACCCCCCACCAACCCCCTACACCCCCCGCTGAGTCAAGAAACAGTCGTTTATGTTTCTGTGGTTTGCTATGAGATCAAAAACTACCAAGCTACCAATGCATTTGCATTTGACCAGCACACACTAAAAAAAGGCGGCTTTCACTTCCACTTGTGCCACACTAAGTGACTGCACTTTGGCTGGACATGAATTCGTGTCAATCTCAAATCTGAAACATTTGCCCCGGGTGACGTTGCAACAGCCTAAATCTTAAGTTATTCGAAGCTGAAAGGCATAATTCTTTAAAAGCTTCCCTCTTAATTTGCCAAATACTCTATAAAAATGTGGCAGGGAGAGAAAAGGAAAGGAGAGGAGGGGAGGGGAGGGGAGCGGAGCAAATCTTAATGCATTTGCAGTTAAAGCCCAGACAACGCTCACACTCCATTAAAACACGCGGCTTGCTCTTGCAGCTTTCGATAAGACAGCTAAGTCTGGGATTTCAAGCTTTGGCTTATCGTCATCTTCGCACCACAGTCACACAAAGTGCAGCAAGCATGGCCATAAATCCCTCCGATCAGGCCCATGGAAAATAAACACATTCAGCGTGGAGCGGATTTCTGCCGAGAAAAAATCAAAGACCAGCTCCTATTCACATGCACTACCTGGGCCACCAGTATGTATTCATCACTAGGCGCACAGTATGCATGTGTAGGTGTACACATACGCGCACACACACACACACACACACAGACATAGTCATTATATAACAAGACTTTTCATTTACTTGAAAAAGCAAAGATGAGATTATGGAGGAAGCTCATTTCTTGCTAAACTTGGACTCCAGTTTCCCAAATAAAATTGCTTTTATTCTTCCCAACATGTGTTCAGGAAGATTAAGGCGCTGTAATCTTGTGCGGCTTAATAGGCGGCTGGGTGCGGAGTGAAGGCTAAAACAGAAAAAGTGGAACGAGCCCGCTCTGCTTTACAAGATGATTTTAATCCTGTTTATTAAATTATAAAGAACCTTAAAGGATCAAGAATATTGAGTCGAGGATTTAAATGATTCATGGCATTTTTTTTTCCTGAGTTATTTGATAGCGCAGGATCATGCTAAAGTATTGAGGCAATGCAATGCAAATCTCTGAGTGAATGAATGTTTCCAGTTCAAGCTCATTTGGGTGAAAGCAAAGACAGAAAGGTCTGCGTCTGGCACTATTCCCCCGCTAATGTAGGAGAACATCGTGAATGTAGGCTGGCAGCCACAACAAGGAGTCATCTGCTGACGCGGAACGGACGCTGCGTGCCACAACAAACACTCCTCTACTCTCTGCTCCTCCGTTGGGAAACATCAAGCCTCCCAGATGGGTCTGGAAAAAAAGAGAATAAAAACACCTACTATGTTTGTTTAGCCCAGAACATATTGGGATCAGAGTTCAAATAGTGTGAGTGTGCCCACTGAACAATAAATACACTCAGTGTTTTTCTACAATGTTGTTTACACTCTCAGTCCCTGGGGAACTGGTAGAATGGTGTCTACGGTTCATCAGGCCTAAGATAGAGTGAAGAGGCAGGAGCAGTTGCGCCATTCCTCCTAAATAACTATCCATGGCAGCGTTTCCCCAGGATGGGTATGTGGGTGGGGGAGTTTCTATGGCGGCCATTTTCTCCTGTCTAGCCATAGCCCGTGTGAACCTTGTCATGAGGTTGTTTGTTATGTCTTCCAATAGATGTTTGGAAGTTAAAGTCTGAAATGAGATTTTCAGAAGATTAAGAATTAGCAGGAGTTAATGGTCTGGGTGGCTGGCATGTGTGGATTTGTGGAGCTCTGAGAGACGGCCTTGTCAGCGATAACTTCTACTGAGCTATTTGCTAAGAGGATTGCGTCAACTAATCCAAATCAAAAGACATACCATGTGAATTACATCCAGAAACAGATTATTATGCTGAGATTAGGACTCACGACATAAATCTTGTCATGTCTTTCTATGTGCCAGGAGTATGCTGGGGGTTGTGGGTGGGGGGTGGGGGGGGTAAATAAACAATAACAAATCTGGCTGTCAGCATGGTTGTGGGAGAGTGAGAGAAAGGGCCATTTTTCATAAGTGTACTATCGCATGCTGCTGTCCTCCTGGTGTGAAAATCATTCTGAGGCCCATGCCCCATGGAGAATGAGAGGAAGAGGGAGGGAGGGAGAGGGGGGGGGGGGGTGAGTAAGAGAGACAGGGAACTGCAAGGGAGGGAGAGAAAGAAAGACAGAGGGAGCAAGGAAGAGAGAGAGTACAAGGGAGTGAGGGAGAAAAACTGACTGTGAGTGTCAGCACTAACATTGGTTGGACAGATTTTTCCCCCCATCTAACCCCAAAACAACTACGCTTTTATTTCTTTAGTGGCTTGACAAGTGTGTTTCTTTCCAGGCACCCGGCAGTAAGTGCTGTAATATGCAGCTTTGTGTTGAGATGTCAAAGCAAGTTATCGTCTGCCGCACGGAGAGAAGAGCAGGAAGAAGGGAAAAAAAACATTAGCCTACATATTTAAAGAGTCCCTTTTTTCCAGGCAGGCTATACAAACAAGTCTGTATCCTTGGCCTAGAAATGCTTCAAAGAACTAGCATCATGGGGGGACAGTGGTGAAAACACACACACACACACACACACATACACTGATGGAGAGCCTTGCGTTCTGTTCAGGACGAGAATGTGTTGCATTGGCATCTTATTGTCAAACATGAAAGCACTTCTTTAGAAGCCAGAAAACACTTGACCTTATTTTGAAGTGTTTGTGCTGCCCTGTTTCATTCTTCTCCAGATGAGAATGTACTAGTGTTTATCGAAGAATTACACTAGCTAGCTCATGCTAAGGTCAGCTCTAGCTTACAAAGAGGGTCGTGACATGTCAGAGCCACAGAACGTTCTACTACATTCATTCCTACAAAGGAAGCTCCATGAATTACAGATAGAGAGACACATAAATGCGGACAGAAAGAGAAAGCGGAATGAGACAGAGAAAGGAGGAGAGAGAGAGAGAAGGGAAAGAGGGAAAGGAGGAAGAAAAAGAGTTCTCACCATCGCGCAGAGGAGACAAAAGCAGAAGGTAATCCGGCAAGGATGATTCATTCAGCCTCGCGCGAGACAGATACAAGCGAGACCTTGAAGCGCAGAACATCTAAAGAGAAAAGGCAGAGGATTGTCGGAGCACTTCCGACAGAGTGTTTGATGTGAGTCTGAATGTGTGTGTGTGTGTGTGTGTGTGTGTGTGTGCGCATGTGTCTGTGTATTGGTGTGTGTGTGTGTGTCTGTATGTGAGTTCATGAGCGAGAGAGAGAGTGCAGGGGGAGCTGATTAGCAGTAAGGATGAGGGCTGGGCTGTGCTGGCTCTTGCTGGAGGACACGCTTTTAAGAATCCTGTTCTCTCTCTCGCTCCCTCTCTCCACTGGTGCTCTCAGCTTAGGGAGTTATCAGAATTCTCAGTGGTCAGCCCCCCCCCATCCCCAAGACCCAACACACCCCTCCCACCCATCCTGAGTAGGTGCTAAAGGAGGCTGGGTGGGTGGTGGGGGGATTATCTCACCCCTCCACCTCCACCCCCACTCCACCCCCCAACCCCCAACCCCCTTACACCCCCACTGGATTAAGAATGCTACAGTACACTGGAGTGTGAGAAACGCTTTAGTTCTTTCAAAGAAAAGCTCTGCTGCTTCAGGCTGCCCAGGAGGGGCTGTGAACATTTCTTTAAGCCAGGCCAAACAGGCGGATCGGGAGCTGTGCGAAAGCACAACCAAAATGTGTGTGAGTGTGATTTGAAGCGCATTAGTGTGTGTTTTTTACGGCGGGACCGACCGCGTGCTCGTGTGATGGCCGTAGCATGTGCCAACACCTCTGGTCCCTGTGGGTAGGGAATGTCCCTACGCATTAGCAGAGAGTGTCTATCACCTTCTCCGTGGCTGCACACACACACACACACACACACACACACACACACGTGTTTCTAAATGATGTATTTCAGTGTAGGTCAGGAGAGAGGAGAGAGGGTTACTGTGCATGGACTCAAGAGGGCATCACAGCCAGCCACTCTCTCATTCTCCTCTCTCTCTCTAACGCACAAACACACACACACACACACCTGCAGGAACTCACACAGCACACAGCTCTCTCACTCTCACACACATTTTCTTTCTCTGTCTCTCACACACACAGGATCTCACACTCATAGCACACAGTGCTCTTTCTCTCTCTCGCTTCATTGTTCACACTTTACTCAGCCCCCCCCCACGCGCACAAACAAACACACACACACAAACATTGCATGCAATACTGCACTTTTGTAAACATACACATTACGTACAACTCTACGCATACTCTGAACACACACACACACACACACACACACACACACAACAAACACAAACATTAGCCTCCATTATCAAGAGGGGATGATGAAAGCCTTTACATCATTTCCTAATCCATTTGAACAAAAGAGAAATGGCTACTGTGTCAACACCTGATACATCTTACACCCTGACAATAGGGGGAGGGTGTGTGTGTCAGGGGATGACGAAAGATCAAAAAGAAAGAGTGTCGCAATTCTCTTGAGACCCATCTACTATACGGGACAAACTTGCCTCCCATTCCTCCACCCAACACACACACTCTCTTTCTCACACACACACGCACACACACACAGGGACATTTATCACCATCCACCCAGCTAGCCACAAAAGGTGCTATAAAGGTCACACAAGTCGTCTTTTCTCATCTCTTCTCCTCTGTCCGCCCTTGCGCTCCACCCTACCTCCGCTGAGTGTCTCTCTGCACGGCCCTCCATGCTATTGTCTGGTAGGGGGAAGCAGGTGTGGCTGGCCGTACACAACAGATGGCGGGAGGCCATAACTGATAACCCTGGCGAGGGGGAAGTTGCTGGCGAACTTGAATCACACCTGTGCATTGCGCTCTGACACTTCCATTTGAATTCCACCAGCTCCACATAAAGACCTTGTTTGGCATTAGAATAACAAATACACACACCACAGCAAACACCCTGCTGTTTGGCCTCCACTCTGTAAACACTCTCTCTTTCTCTTTCTCTCTCTCAGATTCTTGCACCTCCCTCTCCCTCTCTCTCTCTCTCTCTGTCTCTGTCTCTCTTCCTCCCCGATGCAGTGTTGCCATGTCCCTGCTGGTTCTCCATCTTAACATTCGTCTCCTGCATACCCAGCTGGAGGTGCTGTCTGTGTGTGTGTGTGTGTGTGTGTGTGTGTATGTGTGTGCGCGCGTGTGTGTGTGTGTGCTCGTCTCCTGCGTGCCCAGCTGGAGGTGCTGGCAGTCGTCCCCGAGAGGAAGGCGAAGATGTAAATGTGCATTTCCACAGATGGAACAGTTGTAAGAACAAGGGCTTCTAAGTGCACTTATGGGCCTGCCCGCTCTCCCACAGGTTTGATGGCCTCCCTCCTCTTCTCTCTCTCCTCTCCTCTCCTCTCCTCTCCTCTCCTCTACTCCTCCTCTCTTCTCCTCCTCCTCCTC
>PYXC01000629.1:16325000-16560000 GCA_015244755.2 Tenualosa ilisha
GAAAGGCTCTCACTCTATTTTATTCAGGGTTAATCTGCACCACTTCACTCCTCACTTCCTCATCCTGGAGCCATCCCAGTCAGAGTGCAGCTGCTGACTGGTGCAACCAGTCCCCCCCGACACTCCCATACACACACACACACACACACACACACACACTAATCACATATACACTAAACACACACACATACACAAGGCACCCTCCTGTTTCTCTGTTTCTCCAAGTGGCTCCTGATCCTCCTTTGTAATTACAGCTCCCTACAAACACCACCATGTCTCCTAGCCTGGGGGAGTGTGTGTGGATGGGGAGGGGGGGGGTCATGTGGTGAGGTGGCAGCCATGGGGATTGAGGGGTTTAGGGTGGGGTTGAGGGGAGGAGAGGTGATGGTAGTGGTGGTGGTGGTGTGTGTGTGTGTGTGTGTGGGGGGGGGGGGGGGGGGGGGAGGGGTTGGTAAATCAGATTAGAGGGCCACTCAGCCTCATCAAATGATTCCTTATCTGCCTGAGACAGCTTAACAGCATACACACACACACACACACACACACACACATGCATACACACAAAGAACAATGGCCTCCAACCTTACCTTCAGCTCACAAATGTCAGTACCACAAGCAACATGATGCCTGCCTTTGAATAGTGGGGAAGGCAGATAGCTATCAGTCGCCTGGTGACCTCTGGCATTCACTAGGAGTCTTTCTCATTTGGGGGTTCACCTCCTCACAGCACAACCACAGAGGGGTTGAGAGGGCCAGGGAAGACACGTCCAAAATACGACTGAGAAGAAAACAACAGCCCCCCCCCCGCCAACCCCAACGTCAACCCCAGCCCCAACCCAAACTCCCCCTTACTCAACACAAGAAAAGGCATGGAAGGTGTCCAATCACGGTCAGATGAATAAGATGGATGAATGTTAATCATGGGCTTGCATTGCCAGCTCCACTCCATGGCCTTCCTTCCCCTTCATCCCCCCACCTTCTCCATTCTCAAGTATCCCAACTAGCATCCCGTCCCCACAAGTCCAGATCCTCAGTGGGAACAGCAGAAGGGCTTAAGTAAACAGTGGGAACAAATGAGCTCTGTGACGGCTCCCCGGGTGCCGCTCCCCTGGCCTCATCAGGCCGGACCCACTGCTGCCTGTCTGAATGCCTGGTCTTTGTTGCAGCCTGAATAGGGGCTAAATATCCCTTGAAATCAGAGCTCTTTGGCTTTCTGCATGTATATTCGGAGGTCGAGCCTTTCACATGCAAATGCCAGCCGTTTTCATTTTCTTTACGGCCTCCAAGCTAGACAATAGTGTCACACCAAGGGCTGATGAATAAAAAAGGTGAAATTGGGCAGTATTTCGGCCTTATCAGGGCTTATTCACACCCCCCACCACCACCACCACCACCCCATTCATCCCCCCTCCTGCTCCTAATTGTCATCTTTTGCAGCAGGGCCATATTTTTTTCTTTATCCCTTCCTCTTTGCTTGATGTGAAAAAAGTCTCAGCAAAGACAGAGACACAGACACAGAGTGTCTTCTAGTCGGCTGTTTATCAGTACAGCAAGAGCTTAGCCAGAGTAATGCTCCGAAACAATTCACTCAAGGATTTTGTTTGCTTCTGTTGATGAGGCCAGTTAATTTTCACAGCCAACTCATTAGGCCTAAACCACCAATTAATTTCCTTTGTTCTCTGTAATGGCTGATTCCCAAACATAACTTCACTGACAATAAGCACCGCTTGGAGCAAAATTCAAGAAACTCCCCCCTGCCCCTCTACCCCACCACAGCTCCTTACACACATACAAGTGCCAGTCAGGTAGTCTTATCACAAAGGCAGAGAAAGAGAGAGGAAAGGAGTGGGAGGGAAAGAGAGAAGAAAGAGAACATGAGAGAGAGAGAAAGAGGGAGGGAGGGAGAGAGAGAGGGAGAGCGTGAGAGCAAAGTAGAGAGAAAAGGAAGGGCTGGTGTGAGAGTGGGCTCCTGACAAAGCCTCTCATTAATTGTGAGACATCTTTTAAAGCGCTCGCGGAAGGCAGCTCATTAACCACGCGCAAACTTTGTGGACCCCGGCGGGGAGGAAGACCATTGAGAGTCCTCTGAGACTAAAGGCTGCAGTCACTCAGAGCGCCAGTCAACACAGCCAGCCTAGGAGAACTACTCCAGCATAATAACAATGATCATAAAAACAATGGCTGAATAACCAAAATACACAAGTTCCGTGGAAAAAGAGGGTATTTTCAATTGAAGGGACATACAAGAGAAGCCATTTTCTCCAGCTTACTACCATTATATGACAGCAAACTGTCATTATGTCAAGGTTTTGTATGGGAAGCACACACTATCCAGAGATTGGCTGTTTGTGAAAAAAAGTCTATACAATTTGCAGCAGCCTGGAGAATCCTTGACTACCTCTTGACGATTTACGGGAGAATGGTCCGAACATTGGCTTTTGTCTGCGGCAGACATGAGTGCAATTACCAGGCCTCCTGAAATATTTCTCCGGCTTTTATCTTCTGGCAGAAAGAGGAGAAGTACAATGTCTGAGGTAACCAAGTTTTTCAGGGCTCTATTAATCCAGAATTGCTTTTTTTTTGTCGAAGCCCTGGCAATAGAGACAGTCATAGTCTGACAAGAAGCTTTCAAAAGCTTTTACAGAAACTTGATTATGTTGGAATGTTTTTTTTCTTTTCTTCTTAAGATCAATCTGTGACATCGACCTCACTCTATGGTGAACTCCCCATGAAAGACTTTTGGCCATGCTGTCATCAAAGTGTTGAATGATGACACATACACACACATACATTGAACAATTTTTCATTAAAATCTCACAAGATGTTTCAAAAATGTGTTCCTGTTGTATCTGAAAGGAAAGGAAAATCACATTTGATGATTCCTCTTTGAAGAAAAGATGGAAGAGCAGTTTTATTTTACTATGGAGGTACATAAGGTTAGATTACTATGATCACCACCCACTTAGGGGAAACCATTTCCACCCCCCATCCCCCCACTCCTCCAGCCCTGAACAGAGAAAAAAACACCCTTTCATAAGCCACACTGGTGCAGACAGGGTTTGACATTGGTTGCACTTAGCAGGACACAGTTACTTGATCAAATTACCGTGGTTCCATTTATGAAGCGTGTTATGAAGGAGTTCCAGGCTACTGTGAAAGCCTGCTGTTCTGTAGCCACTGAAGATGACAGATTGAATGAGTGAGGGAGTAATGTAACCCTGTCCATATGTGATCACGTCCTACAGTCCCTCCCGCCATCCCAGCCGCCATCTTTACAATTAAGAGCTCTATGATGTTCTTGATATCTGAAGCACAGCTTGAGGGCCATGGGTGAGTTACACTCGTGTGAAGTCTCTCGACAGAATCATCTGTGAAAAAACACGTTGAGGAGGCAGAGGTCCCCAATTACCCTTTCTGATGTCAGGCGGCTGCACTGTCAAACGTTACCAGGTGATAAGATATGTCTGACCGTGGGCTAGAAATTACCTTTTTTTAGCTCTCTACTCTATGACTGACTGAATGACTAAAGTCCACGATACATATGTCTTCATCAAGAGATGTTTACTCTAAACGAGGTGTTTGTACTTAACGAGGCTGGCCCCGAAAGGGAGAAACTGAAACGGAACAGTAGCGTGAAGAGAGAAGCACAATTCTGGCATTAGCAAATAAATAAGGGATTAAACCAGAAACAATTACCATCAGGGCCGCTAATTAGCATGGTGTGGGTGGGGGTGGGGGGTTCAGAGGGTGCGGGGAGGCAAGGCAGACGCGGCGTGCTGAGAGAGGGAGTCTGCGGGTGAGGATTACCAAAAGGCCTCCCACCCAAGACAGAGCAATTAGAGGCTGACGGGGAGATCCATCCTGTCGACCATCAGGGCCGTCCCTCCGGAGCCGCATCGCACTGTGCTGAGAGGAGAGAGCCGAAGAGAACCGGGAGGCAAGAGGCGGGAGGCGGGAGAAGCCTGCTTAGCTCTGCACTCACACTGAACCCATTATCCTGAGCATGGGGCGTTTGGGGATGAGCAAGAGCAATATAAAGCACACTCTAGATTAACTGCCCGTAAAAACAGCCTCGCACAGAGACTCCTCATTAAACCAGTGCCCTCAGAATCACAGGGAATTAGGCAGAGCCTTCCACTTCCACTACACAGAACTGCACTGCAGGGAGGAGGCCCTCCCCCAACCCTAAACCCTCTCTTCAGGAAATGATGCAGATTCTTTTCTGTGATGGGTAACGCTGATGGGAAGGGCAGGAGGAGAGGCTGGTGTGTGGTGTGTGTGTGGGCGGGGGGGTAGGGGGAGATGTGATGGGGTCCACTTCAGTGCTTGCTTGTTTAAATGTGTCAGCATCACATCCAGGATACTCCATTCAAATACATAATTGCCATTTCCAAGACCAGGAAACTCAGTTTCAATATTGCAGTTGGTAGATAGAGCTGAGTCTGCAGTTATAAGTCCCTAGGCTAACAGTCTGGGCCATTTTCATCATCTCTCTTTGATTGAATGGCAGACAAGGAAGACAAGCATAGAGGGGGAGAAGCAGGCTAAACTAGTCAAGAGCACATCACAAAGCCACAGAGCCAGCCCACTGGCATTGTACCAAAACATCTCTCTTTCCCTCAGGTAAAAGCAATCAATATTCAAAGTTTCCACTTCTTCATACTGGTGCGCTCTAGCCAGGACGCGGTGATTGCCAGCATTCAGGGACGGGGAGAAGGACTGAGTCCCATGCCAGCAGCGACCGGTTCAAGTCTGCTGGCGTGCCAAGTCCTGAAAAGACCCCTGCTCTCCCCTCTGCCAGGCACGGAGCGAGCACAGTGGCCAAGGCTACCAGGATGGGTGGGCAAGCCCTTGTAAGTTGATTGCCATGTCGAGTCGGCCGGGCCCATTTAGGGATTTTCCATCTCTGTGCCCCGATGGCGAGCCTTGGTGGCATTAGGGTTAATCCGCCGCTATTTGTTCCCGCTTATGGACTGACAATATTGTTCTATTAGCCTTCCTATGGCCGATCTGGCCACCAGCTGGGCTTGTTTACCTGCTACACACACTGATACCAAAAGCTGGTTTTTGACTGCCACAGCACTACAATGGAACATATTACTATTTCAGTGAGCCCCGCCAGAGTATTAATCTATCCAAAAGCTAAAGATTATCCATCGCCAACCAGAGAGCCAGCATCCCTCCAACCCCACCCCCCTGCTCACCAAAGCTCCTCTGAAATGACCAAATGTCATTAAAATAATAACGATAATGATTTAGGCAGATAGTACACATGAGCAAAGCAGAAATTACTCTCCCAGCAATCATTTTAATTAAGTGTAAATGCCCAGAATTGCCCCCTCCACTCCCCTCCTAACCCTCTAGCCTTTCTCTCCCCCTCTGTGAACATCCTAATACACCAACGTACGCCCACACACACACACACACACACAACACACACACACACACACACCCCCAACACCCCTCCCCGCCATGCCTCTTCCCTTCCGCTCGCCTGCCCCCAGACAAAAGCTCAGCACTGAGGCGATTCTGTGAGAGGAGGACCATTTATCCCGGCAGGTCTGTGTCGATAAGCCCCCCCTCCCCCCAGACACACACACACACACACACACACACACACACACACACACTACCCCCCCCCTCCCTCACAGAGAGCGCATTGTGTCCCTGTGAGGCTGCCAGGCTGCTGTCAGTGTGCATACAGCTTTTTCAGGACATAGTCTGCAACTCTGACATGTGTCCACTGACATTACCCTGCTTGGGATGCCTCCTCATAGTGGCCAATGGGCTTTGAGGGGGCAACCGAGGGGGGTGGGCTGGACTAGGGGGGGTCATGACTAGAGGTGTGTACAACACACACACACGCACACACACACACACAAGCGACATGCACCTCAGGTTGGGACCATGCTGCCACGCTTCACCTCCTCTCCTTGGAGGCAGATGGCGAATGACGAGAGCGGCAGCCATGTTTGGGGAGAGCTGTTTGACAGAGCTGAAATGCATGTGTGTGTTTGTGTGTGTGCAATTATGTGGCTGTTATATGTATGTGTGCAGCGTGTATGAGATTCTATATATGCGTTTATGTTTGTGTGTTTGCGTGTGTACTTCCTGACAGAGATGAGAGTGCCATGCACTGTGTGTGGTTTGTGTGTGTGTGTATGAGAGAGAGTATGTATGTATCTGAGTGAGTGTGTGTATTGCCTGACTAAGATTAGGCGTTTGAGACTACGTGTTGTGTCTGTGTGAGTGTGTGTACTACCCTGACAAAGGTGAGGTATTTGAGGCTATGTGGCATGTGTGCAGTGGTTGTGTGTGTGTGTGTGTGTGTGTGTACACTACCATGACAAAGGTGAGATATTTGAGGCTATGTGGCATGTGTGCAGTGGTTGTGTGTGTGTGTGTGTACACTACCATGACAAAGGTGAGATATTTGAGGCTATGTGCCCCATGTTCTGTGTCCTGTGATCACCAGCGGCAGTGGTGCTGAAACAGAAGCAAAGGCTACAGAAATCTGACAGGCCTGGGATAATTGTGAGCAGGCGTGAGTATGCACTGTGTGTGTCAAGCTCCAGTGAGCATGTGTGTGTGTGTATGTGTGTGTGTGTGTGTGTGTGCCAGCGAGTGCCTGCCTACTGGCGAAGACATGTCTTTATGTGCGTGTGTTCACAGCAGCCACATCAGATAGAGTGTAACCACATAAAGCACAAATCACTGCACACACACACATAAACACACACACACCATCGCACAAATACAGACTCAACAAACTCCTCTAGAGCGCAACAGAATGCATCTCAGACAAATCCCTGTGGCATTCCACCACAATTTCCCCTTTTCCCCACTAAATTCCAGACTGCCTTTAAAAGCTCTGCCATTCAACATATACATTTTTAAACATCCCCTTGTCACCTAATATAATTTTAATGGTGGCCTTTGTGAGAAGCTCATGACAACCATATTTAAATAGTGACGACAGCTCAGCCAGGCGAAGGCGTCAGAGGGACTGTCAGGCTTGTTTTCATCGCCGGGGTGAAATGCATGGAAATGGTGCCCCGCTTATTTTTGCATATGCTATTGAGATACACAAAATGCGGTGCCGCTGATTTGCCTGCCGCATTAAAGAGGCACCTCGCCATTACCGCCGTGACCTGCAAGCAAATGAGTTGTTTTGACACAAAGGTCTCCTTCCTCGTCATTGAGCCAGCCCCTCTGTTACCCCTCGCCCCTGCCGACGACCTCTTCTCCACCCCCCTCTCCTTCAAACCCAAACCCAACCCCCCATCTGCCCCCCCAAACACAGACACACACACACACACACACACACACACAAACACAGACTCCCCCCAGCCCCTCTCCATGACCACAACCAGTCTTCAGGTCCCTAGGAGCCAACAACTAGTTGTTGTCAAACCCACTCTCTTTTTTCCCTCTCTCTCTCTCTCTCTGTCTTTCCTTCTTTCACTCTCTCCCTTTCTCTGTTCCTCTTTCGTGCTCTCCTTCTCTCTTTCCTTCCCACTCTCTCTCTCCCCCTATTTATCTCCCCCTCATCACTCGTGTTAATGTCCCTTCTTTGACTATCTCATCTGTTCACCATGTCACTTCCCCCAAATGTGAGCAGGAGAGGCTACACAAGTGGGTGGGGGTGGTTGGGTGGGTTCTAACTTGACAGACAGATGACAATGATAATGTCTTATATGTCCTCCTGCCACTGGGGGCAGCACTGACACAACTGTTACCACTACTACTGCTGCTGCTGCTGGTCCTGCTGGCAAGAGCTGTTTGATTGCACATTAAGGAGCGTGCCTAAGTGGAGGCACTAGCTTGGGGGAGCGCCTCACCACAGCCCCCCCCCCCATCTCTCCCCCGTCTCCCTTCCACCTGATGTCTGACGGGAGAAGGGGGAAAGAGGGAGGGGGTGGCACAGCTGACAGCAGTCCCCCCCACAAACACACACACACCCCACCCCATGCCATCTGTTCCGAAGTAAAGTGGGCCCGGCGCGGGACTGTGTTGTGCTTGCAAGAGAGGCGTTCTGTTTTGTTTACAATGGTGGGCGTGTGTGTGTGTGTGTGTGTGTGTGTGAGAGAGAAAGGGTGGGGGGATGGGGAACTAGTGGGGGCAGGGGGTCGCTCTAACATATCACTGATCATGAACAAAAGCCAGGCAAAACACACTGAGCCATCACAGCAACACCCACAGGTCGTCTGTCACACACTCTCTTATGCGCGCACACACAACACACACACACACACACACACACACACACACACACACACACACACACACACACACACACACACCACTCTGATTAATTGGAGTTATTATCAGAGGTGGAGTGCAGGGACACGAGAGAGGGGTGGAGCCGGCTTGTTGTCTGTCTCCTCATAAAGGCTTCACGTGTCACCAGGGCCTCCAAGACGAGCCGCAATCTCCCATCTGGCTCCCAGTAACACAAGCACAATCATTACAGCAATTATCATCAGCTCTGTTATTTATGCACCGTTTGAGTAGACAACCCCCCCCCCACACACACACACACACACAGTCACACACACCTACACTCACATCCACATCAATCCTCCCTAAAAAAACACACTATTTACACAAGTGCTTTAATACACCCATTCAGTTCAGACATCAGTATGCGTCCATTTCACCAAACTATGTGTTAGCGCCATTGCGTTTTGAAAATGATACAGAGAGATTGAGCCCAACTCTCAGTGAAGCATTGCCAATAACCATCGGTAATAATTAGCCATAAGAGCCTTTTACAGCCCCTCTCAGTTTGATTGAAGAGCTCGAGGAGAACTTCATAATCATGTTAAATGAAAGGTCCTCTAGATTTAATCTCAACTCTCCCAGCTCTTAATTACTTATTTGTACCAATTATTTGCTTTACTGAACCCATTACACCCTATTTTCACCTCAAAATTAACTGATGGCTTACACAATTATGGCTGCAAAGCACTCTCCTGGGGAGCTAGCACAGAGCCACGAGCTAACAGCCTAGTGCTCCACAGCTCACAGGAACCTGCCAGACACGTCACCATATATCTGAAATCACTCTGAAGTAATGTTACATGACACAGGTTTACTAAAACACTTCTTCACTCGAAATAGACAGCAAACAGTATTTTAGCACCACTTCCATGAATTAATGGTTTCTATGACAACAATGTGTTTACCAACTACTGTGAACATCTTTGTGCCTTTGTGTGTACATTAATTTGTTCTGAGATGTTTACACACAGCATTTTTTTGAGACATTTCATAATTTTTTAAAATTCAGTTGCCTGGTAATCTGACAAGTTATTTCGAAACTGAATAATGTAAGATTTCTCAAGAGAGAAGTTAAGGAGTGAAGCCAAAAAAAAAAAAAGATTTTCCACAGAAATCCACACCAAAATAAACAAAACATTTTACTTCACGGTATGAGTGTGCAAATTTAGAAAAATTGTGTGTGCTTACTCTTGATTTTCACTGTTAAGACACGTAAGCATAGCAATGACTGACGACCTTTTCCAATTTGCACGCAGTGGAGAGGTTACGTAAGGGGTCTGAACTTCATTAATATCACAGATACACCCTGAAGATTATGTAGAGTTAAATGAGCCTCACATGACTGGAGTCAAAAGTGACAACCCAGGTCAGTGGCAAATATCGCCACATTGCTGATAGCAGAGACACTATCTACATGAAACAAGCATGTACTCTGACAGACTAATCTGCGTCCATGTGGGCGGACTCTGCCGCTCTGTTAGCATTGTCTAAATCTAGACCATGTGTGTGTCTCTCTTTTCCTCTCCCTCTCTCTCTTATACACACACAATCTTTCTCTCTCTCTCTCTCTCTCTCACAGATACACACTATCTTTCTCTGTCCTTCTCTCTCACACAGACACATACAATCCTTCTCTTTCTCTCTCTCTCTCTCTCTCTCTCACTCACTCTTTCTCCAGTCAAAGGGCCCGTTTGGCCCCTGGGAGGACATGCAACAGGATCTGAGGCCTTTCTCAGACAAGTGGACCCATGTTCATCGTTTGCCTTTCAGACAGGAAGGGCTTAGATCCATACCCCCATGGCGGCTTCCCCCCACCTCACCCCAGCCCCCCACCCCTCTTATTCAGCCTCCTTAGTCAGGGCAGGCGGAGTGGAGCGGAGTGTCCTGGTGGTCTTTGTGTAACGCGATTCTGCTGGAATGCTCAGTGGATTACAGCAGCAGCCCCGGGCCAACAGCGAAGACTTTATTACCCAGATCAAACACTGTAATCACAAAGCACTGGGTGCGCTCACATCCCTCCCAGCTAAAAAGCAGAGACTGGCAATGCTCGGCTGATTAAGAGGCTTATTAGAGGGGGGGTGGGTGTCTTGCTCTCAATGCTGACCTGCGGTCAACCCCTCAGCACTGAAGCATCCAGATCTCCTCGCCAAACGGCAGACTTGAAGAGGGCAAGAGAGTGAGTGAGTATGTCCAGCAGCAGTGATGCCAATAGCAACGCCTCACAAGAGGAGAAGAAAGAGGACATCATGCCCTGTGTCATGGTTATGAGTCATATCATGCAATGAAAAAGAAATAAAAAAAAGAAAAGAATAGAAGAAATGGCAGGTTGTGTGTGTGTGTGTTTGTGAAAAAGAAAATTTTCCACACAGACACAGCATGCTTCTGTCTCTGTCTCTAACCCGTCTCTGAACTCCTGTGCTTTCTAAGGGTTGTGAGATCAGTGGTGGAAAAATACAGTCGTAACACTCAGTGCAGGATTCTTCAGCACAGCTGTCACGCAGTAAGAACAAGAGAGAAAGAGATAGCCGTTCCCTCCCCTACAACTACAACCACCCTCTCTCTCTCTCTCTCTCTCTCTCTCTCTCTCTCTCTCTCACACACACACACACACACACACACACACACACACACCAAAGCCTGCTCTAATTTGGGGGCCTGTGTGAAGTGGCCACTTGTGTCCAAGGCTGATGAAAGCTCTCATCTCGAGGGCAGGTCAGCGGATTGTATCAACCCCCCCCCCCCACACACACACACACACACACACTTCTCTCTCACTGCATCCTGTGTGAAGCACTCCACCCCCACCTCCCCCACACACACTCACTCACACACTCTCTCCCTCAGACACACAAACACACACACACATCCTCCTGAGCACTCGGGAGGGAGGGAGCAGGGTCCTTTAATCTCCAGGTATTCTCAACTCCTTCATTAAGTGCGGAAGAAAGGCCCCTCTCTGGCAGGGCTCTCCTCGCCATGCAGCGCCTCGCCAACATGCTCACAAGCACTGCACTTCAGCGGCCCTCACAGGAAAGGGAGGGGGCGGGGGGTGCGGAGAAAAAAAAAAAAAGAGCCCCTAATAGAAGTACTAGGGAGACAGAAAAAGAGGGGGAGAGAGAGAAAAAGAGAGAGATGCTGAAAGCATCTTGCCCCAGCCTTTATCTCCACATCCAATAGTTGTGAAGAGCCAGCCGAGCTGAGCAAGAGTCTGACAGCTCAAAGAGAAGCGCTTCCACTTCCCTAGGATAGACTGCAGAGGAGATGAGAGGAGAAGAAAGGAAGGCAAGAGGGAGGGAGGGAGGAGAGAGGGGAGAGAGGAGGAGAGAACGTGCCTCCACCTCATCCAGCGCATAAGTACTCCGCTCCTCCACTCGACTGTCAGGAGTGCTGCCAAACAGCATCTCACATCACATGTTCCTCCACAGACCGAGAAACCCAAAGCCCTTTCAAGGAACAAAAAAACTGAATTTAGCAGCTCAGTCTAACCTCTGAACCCACTACAAAAGGCCTGTCAGGACTGGTTAGACAGGACAGCGCAAAAGCTTTTCAGCAAGTGGATTCCAAAACTGCAGTTGAGATGGAGGTGGAATTTATTATGAAAAGAAAAACAAAAACCAAACCGACTTGTCTGTTTCTCACATTTAGCTAAATGGAGGATTAATGGGTGTGTCTAACGACCTTTTTTTCTCAGCTCAAATGTGCCTCCAGGACAGCTGAGCTGTGTTAAGAAGGCGTTATGATTTCTGTCTATAAATCTGCAATGCAAAAGTGAGGCTGTTTTAGCTGAGAAGAAAGACATTTCTCACACACTTCAGCCTTCTTAAATCTGCAACCTGTAACTACCGACAAAACAAACAAAGGCAGAATAATCTAGAGAAAAAAAGTCACCGTTGTGTCAGATTGCTCAAAGCCCATTGGCCTTGCCATAGCCACTCTGCCTGTGAGAGTCCCCGATCCAGTGACCGTCAGCACACGACACTCCCAACCCTGCGGCCCAGCCAGACCACCCGCACACGTGCAAATGAACTCCATGACTGCCTGTGGTCAGGAGTGAGAAATGGAGGGAGAGAAGCAACAGCCACTGTAAATATGTTGAGATAAATAGACAGAGAGAGAATGGAGGGAGTAAGAGGGAAGGAGGGGTGGATAGAGGAATGAGTGAGATGAAGAGATGGTAGATGGATCAGAGCCATGTGTGAGTGTGACTCAGTCTCATGTGGATGAGAGGAGAGAGTGGAGAGGAGAGAGGAGAGGAGAGGAGAGGAAGAAGGGGAGAGCAGAGGAGACGACAGCACAAACACACACACAACTCTTACCACCCACTATGGGACATAGCAGGTTTACCACACTAACACACACACACACCTCTCACTCACATCTCTGCTCCATGTCACTGGTTCACCAGCAACTGCCCTTAGCCAATCTGGGGCCCACATGCATGTGGAGAGCCAAAGCAAAGTGAACACATTACACAACCAGCACAACACACTAAAGTGAACACAGCACCCAACACACTAAAATGCACACACTACACTACATACTAAAGTGTGTAAAGTGAGCACACTACACAACACACTACTCAACTTAACACACCACATGCTGAGCCATCCAGATGTGGCGTTTGTTTTTCATATATTCATCTCATAATGCCACAGCAAGGGCAATTACTGAGACATAGGGCGACACACACACACGTCCCCACTCGTAATCCGTTTGAGCTCCAGTAATGGAGAGTGTGTGTGACACGACTCTGCAGCGAGGGCAGGCCTGTGGTGTGCGCATGTGTGTGCGTGTGCTTGTGTCAGCTGCATCTGCGGTTTCACCACTGAGCTGAGACAGCGGAATCCTGCGCCAGCCCCTCTAGAGCCACCGACACGTGGGGGCCAGACCAAGCACCATCCCAACACACACACACACACACACACACACAACACACACCCCTCTGACAACCATCCACATCCATCTTCTCAACAGGAGGGCTTCTCAATGGCATACCTGCATACCACACACACAGACACACACACACACACACTTTTTACCCCCCACCTACAAAACCAGCTACCTCTGTGTCGCTGCTGCTGAAGCAGAAATCTCAGCCCAAGAGATATGGCCGCCCAGACCTTAAATAACCCCACCAGGCCCTCAGCCTCGGTCTCTTCATCTGCGCCTTATGAAAGATTAATCCTGACACTCCTCACTTTCATCTGGCTCTCAGTGTAATAGTGTGGAAGGGGTTGATGCCCAGAAGAGCTCAGGTCCTCCACTTCTCGAACAGGAAACAGGAAACATCAGCTCCATGCATCAGGAAGAGAGAACGGGTTTCTACAAAAACAGTTTATTGAATTATTAACAACTGTACATCTTCAGTGCTGACACAGTTTGCTACATACTTTGGTGTGATTTTAGAGGTCCTTACTGAAAGAAAGGCAGATAAGGAGGGGGAGAAGACAAAAAAAAAGAAAAAAAAAAAGTGTTCAGGACGAAAGCAAAGCCTGCTACTGAACACTTTGACAGAAGCCTGATTAGGAATTTAGTAACCAGTATCACCCCCTGCCCACCTCATTTAAGGGGTTAATGTGATTTATTTTTGTTCTGTTTGTTATAAAAAAAGGACATCTTTCCATACAGTCCCTCTGTGCCTCAGGCACTCAACAACACCAAAGTCCAGTGCAGACTGACACAAGACCGGACGCCCAACGCTGGCTCAGGCCAGTGGAGAACACAGCCTGGATTAAAACTACAATCACTCTTGGACAACATTGTTTACACAAATCAGTGTCAGAGATGGAAGAAAGGAGGGCGCCATGTGTATGTGTGTGTTTATATATATGTGTGTGTGTGTGTGTGTTGGGGTAGGGGGGGGGAGAAGTCCAGAGAGGGAAAAACTGCCTGCAACTCACTAAATCCACCATGTCACAGGCACGCCAAAATCCGCAGTCCAGTCCTACTGTATCATCAGCGTGACAGACAGGCCAAAGCATTCTGATGGTGAGTCCAGTCAGACACCAGGGTTCCACAGTTTTCCATCCCAGCAGGAGTGGGTCTGGGGAGGGAGCGGGACCAGGGTTCAGGGCGCGTTGGGACAGGAGGACTGCTCTCCTTTACTGTCACCATTTAGTCCTGACATCCAACTTCCATATCCAAAGAATACAAGTAACAGGGCAAAGGGCACAGACAAGTAGTACGGTTAGTTAACTTAACGTTTAATGAGAATTCATTTACAAGGTCTCCCATCAGTTCCTCTCTCACTCGTCCATGTCTTGCATCAGCATAAGCCCGAAAGTGTGTGTGTGTGTGTGTGTGTGTGTGTGTACGTGTGTGTCCAAGGTTAGTCCAAAAAGCAGCATGAGTCTATCCAGGGGCCTTTTTTTCAGCACTCATATCCAGAGGACATCTCCAAAAAAGACATTTGAGTCTCCGTAAAATGTTCCGGCTCAGAGAAGTTCTTGTGTGACTTTTTTTTTTGTTCCTTTAGTTTTTTTATACTTTCCTTTTCCCCCCCAAGAGAGACATTTCAGGAAAAGGTCAGCCTGGAGATTGTGCTTACAAAAAAAGAAAATATTGGGGGAAGAAAAAAAAAAAAAAAAATGGTCTAACCTACTTTCTAAGCAAGCATTGAGGAGATGGACAGAAAGAAAACCATCACAAGTATACCAGGACATGAAAATATATATATATATAATATATATATTTATAAAATGTCTTTATTACTCCAGTATGTACACTTTTCACAAGACGTCCAAGGAGCACGGTTTAAAAATGAAGCGCCGCTTCATGTTACACAGAACATTCTCATTTTGTTGACAAAAAAAAAAAAAAGAGAGAAAAAAAGTAATGATTCAGCATGATGAGCACATGACCCCAGGAGAAAGCCCCGGGGAAAAACAAACAAACAAACAAACAAAAAAAGATTCCAAAACAGCATGACAATATTTACTTCTTTAGTGCCAAAGGAGCTGCACTTGGCGTGGAAGTGTTAGCTATATACGCAAGCCTCTACTGTAGACTGAAGCCAAAATCCATTGTTAGGTAACGAGACTGAGGGACATTGCGGTCTCGGTTCAACAGTCCAGAGCTGGCTAGTGCCCCACGTCCACCAGAGCATGGTGGCGGAGAGGGGGAGGGAAGAGGAGGTCCTGGTGTGTGAAGTTGAGTGCAAGGGGGGGGGCGAGAGCTTCTCCCCTATTCCAGGCCCAAAAGAAGGGCTCTAGTCCTGGGCTTCCCTGCTTCAGTAGATCACCTCATAAACCGTGGCCTTCTTGTCTCCTGAGCCGGTCACAATGTACTTATCATCAGCAGAGATGTCACAGCTCAACACAGACGACGATTCCTTGGACTGTGGACAGAGATTGGGGGTGGGGAGGTAGATAGTATAGTTTTTAGTTTGGCTGCGCTAGAGGCATTACTCACACACACGCTGGCATGTTTACTCAAACTGACGACATAGGTCAACAATTCCTAAAAAGAGCTGAACAAACGTGGACTGGTAAGAGGACAGAAGGCTGACATCAGCCCAGTGAGTCGAACTTGCCAAGTTCTTAGAAACCTGAAATAGACAGCCAGTGTCTGACACACGGGGCAACGCCACACTGAGTCCCGCAAACCCAAATAAAAACTCTAACATCACTGACCCCACATGTGAAATACTGGAATGCATATTGAGTCACCATTAAGAATAATTAAGAATATAGGGATTCAGTCTTATCTTGGCATTCTTAATATGTGCTAATAAATCCAAATCATTTTAAATTTGTGGATTACAGTGTAAATCCATTATCAATAGTATTTTCCCCCAACGTGGGCAACGTAGTCGAGCGCTGGTAGAAAGACACAATGGGAAAAGTGGGATGGGGGACAAATCAGTGAATTATATTTGTGGTTTTAACAGTATAACAGCTAGAACTGAAATGTACGTTACAATAATCTTGAATGTCTGTCGTGTTGTTAATGTGTCTTGCATATCCACCGAGTGACGCAACAGATGCAGCCTACTGGTCTAACCTTGTTGCCACACTCCAGCTGCACCAAATTCCTTCCCCTCCCCCTCCTCCCACGGTGCCCTTTGAAACTAAACACATTCAGCACACGTTTCAGCCGGCCGGACGATTAGCTGTATTGATTGGCATACCTGGAATATGCTGGCGCCGTAGGGAGTCCTCCAGGCGTTCAGTAGATTGTCCTTCCCCGTGCTCACGAACCATTTACCTTTACAAAGGAAAATGGAAATGCACTCAGTGCACAGAAACACACTTACACACACACACACACACACCTAATAGCAGAGGACACTCAAGGTTGCCTCTAAATAACTATTTCTACCATCACACACCATTTCACCCATAAAACCAAAGCAGGAAGCACAGAGTGTGAGTGTAAGTATGAGAACTACAGAGAGAGAGCCAGAGAGCCAGAGAGAGAGAGAGAGAGAGAGAGATGAGGTTGAGTTACACTGAAAGTGAACCCCACAAACAGGATCGTTGTTTGACAGTGTACAGCTGTCTGCTGTGTGTGTGTGTGTGTGTGTGTGTGTGGTGTGTGTGTGTGTGTGTGTGTGTGTGTGTGTGTGTGTGTGTGTGTGTGTGTGTTCTTACCACAGTAGGCAAACTTGAGTGAGAGCACACAGCTCTCATGGAGGTGTAGCTGGTACTTGTCTGGCTTGGTGTGGTGGAGAACCTCCACATTACTGCTCTCCATGCCTACAGCCAGCCACTCGCCTGTCGGACAGTAGCCCAAGGAGAAGATCTGTGCACACACACACATACACACACACACACACACACAATCAAATCAAGTAAAAAAAACCTCACAGTTCACCACATCCTGTCAGAGGTTAATGTAAAATCTGTACCATGCGGAAGAGCTTGATTATATATACGGAACTAATGTACGCATGTTATTGTAGCTTTTTAGAATGGGACTGTATGGCTGTATTCATGGGATATAAACATGAAGCCCTGATATATGAAACACTAATATATTAAGCCTAATCTAGTCTATGTGGAGAGGCCTCACCTGTGAGGTGAAGTCATGCTGCTGCAGCTGCCGTCCCTCCCTCAGGTCCCAGGAGCGAACTGTGTTGTCCAGGCCGCCTGTCCACAGCTTGGTCCCGTCATGGGAGATGTCAATGCAGCTGGCACCGTCAGTGTGACCCTGGAACTGCCTACAGATCACAGAGAGATGTGACAGGTGGTCAAACAACAACGACAATGACAATAAAACACTATAAACGACAATAACAATGATGATAACAATGAATTAACCAACAGAAAGCCTGGCCTTGTTCCCCAGTGGCAGAACCCCCCCCCCCCCACCAAGTCCTAAACTCTCAAAGACTTCACAGGCATGATTCGCTGCTTCACGACTAGCCGATTCACGCCAGGGATTCAGCCCAGGTGACCCTCGTCCTCCGTCCACCTGTGTGTCCACTCACCTAACGAGCGTCTGGTTATGCAGGTCCCAGACGGCGATGTTTCCATCGCTGCAGCAGGAGAAGCACACCTTGGCGTCGGGGCTGATGGCCAGGGCGTAGCAGGCAGGTGCAGAGCTGGTCAGCTCGGCTTTGATGCGCGGCGTCTGCGAGGCCAGGTCCCAGATGGTCAGCGTGCTGGCCTCCCCGCCCACGATGAGCGTCCGTCCGTCCGGCAGCAGTTTACACGAGCGGATGTAGTTGTCACGGTTCTGTTAGTGGACACGACAGGAGAGGAGAGGAGAGTGAGGGAGAGGGCTAACCACAGGTGAAAGGATGAGAGCTTAAGAGGGGTAGAGGGGAGAGTAAATGAGTGTGCGTGTGTGTGTGTGTGTGTGTGTGACTGAGGTGTCTGTGAAAGCGATAGTGAGTGAGGGAGTGCGCGAGCGGGAGAGCGAGCTGGATTTAATCCACAGGGGTGATGCATCCGGAACACGATCAATACAACCGGAGGCTTTCAGAGGAATTAAATAGCTCTGTAATATGGGCATTAAAACCCTCATCGGAAGGCCAGCACTCCCACTCATTCCCCTCCCCCGTGTGCGGACAGGAGGGAGGGGGAGGGGGAGTGGGCGACCGCGAATGGGAGTGTGCCGTCTGATTAATATGTGGCACAACAAAGGGCCCGGCTCAACCAGCGGCTGGTGATGGAGTGGGGAGAGCAGAGAGCAGAATCAACAGCACTGTGTACTACACAGGATGGGCTGCACTGGGCTGGCCATTATGAGAGAGAGAGAGTGTGTGTGTGTGTGTGTGTGTTTAAATGGGCGAGACCTGGACTAGTGTGAGTGTGTGTGCAAAGTGGCCGGTTACTCATGCATGCACGTTAAGGATGTGCATTTCTGGCAAAAATGCTATTCGATAATCAATGACAATTATTCGACAATCGACCCCACACTCTCCATGCAAGTATGCATGCATGCATGCAAGTAAGCACACTCGCAAACTCTCACGAGAACAGAAAGGGAGAGACAGGGGGAAAAATCTGTCAGCTTTTAGGATTTGTAGCAATTTAAGCGGTTTGATTCATCAAGAAACGTGTTTCTGTCATTTAAAGCTGGCTAAAACTAAGTAAATAAAACTTAGCGTTTAGCAAATTTACATTTAGCCTACATCACAGCATCAGACACATCACAGGAACACTGAAGTAGCATATGTGCTTGCTAAGCAGGGGAGGCAACATTTCCATAACTGTTCCCTGATCATTTTTTTGGGGTTCCTTAAGTTATGGAGTTAAAATGGTAGTCAAATTAACTATTCCAATATCTGTGGTAGATTGAATACACGACTATTCGAAAATCGTGTCTTATCCCTAATGTATGTATGGTGGAGCAGTAGGGCAGTGACTGTAGTGTGTGTGTGTGTGTGTGTGTGTGCACGCGAATACAAAAGAGTGCGCTTGAGTTCATACCAGGCAGTCGAGCTGGGAGACGGGGCTCTTGCTGCCGGGCTGGCTGATGTCCCAGATCTTGACGCAGCCCTTGCCGCCGGTGTAGACGTGGCGTGTGGGGTTGCTAATGGTGACGGCGCACACCACCTCGCCGTGGCTCAGCGTGTTGATCTGCCGGGCGTGGCGTGGGATGCCCGGACCAATCAGAGCGTCCGGGGGGAAGGGCACCGGCTGCATCTGCCCGTCAGCACTCACGTGGAAGGAGTAGGCACTGTGAACACACACACAGATACCTGGGCTTAGACACACACACACACACACACACACACACACACAGTTGTCCGGCCATAACCTTTCCAGTGTTATCCCCCAAGCTCATAGAATGAGACTTTGGCTCATTCACAGGAAAGGTCAGGCCAGTAAATGACTATTTAAAAAATCTGCTCTTCTTATTCTCTCGTCTCTTTAATGTGGCGCTAAAACATCAAGATAGGCACAGATTACAGCCCAGGACACAGCTGAGTCAGGCACAGTAGGTAAGAGGTGTGTGTGTGTGTGTGTGTATAATGCGCTGTGTGTGCGTGTGTTGTTTGCTTACAGAAAGTCGCAGAGGGACTTACGGTTTTCCTCCAGAGATGGAGGTGAGGCTGGTAGGGAGGCCTGGAGCTCTCATGTGAGGGTGTGGATCAAACCCCGCCTGCAAAGCACGCACGCACGCACACACACACACACACACACACACACCGCAACAATTAGCCGAAGTCCACGGCTGCTAACACAGCAATTAAAAAACACATGCGCTGCCATAATGAGTACACAGCTAGAACACCACTATTATTTCATCTAGGTGGCAGAGTTAGAGATAGAGTGAGAGAGGAAAAAAAGATTGAGAGGGAGAGAGAGAGAAAAAAAGAGAGAGGGAGCAAGAGAGTGTGAGAGTTTTAGGTCGAGACAGAGAGAAATTGAGAGCGAGCGAGAGAGAGAGAGAGAGAGATAGTGAGAGCGAGAGAGTGATCGAGAGAAAGAGAGAGAGAGAGAGAGAGAGAGGGATAAAACAACACTTGGGGGCTCTAGTGGCTAATCTACATCTTTTCTCCCTGGCAGCTAGAGAGAGTACAGGAGCACGACTAGACTGCTTGATTTTCCTCCAGCTATCTTTCCACTCACTTCAAACAGCTCCGTGTTAGTAGCACAGATACAGCGGCGTGCCTACAGGCTCAGGCTTCTCACCCGACCTGCCGCCAACCAGCGCAGTACAAACGAACAAGGCAATATTGAAACAGTACATTACTCAAACAGGAAATGAATGCAAAGTAAGGAACTGCGTCATAGATGGTGAGACGTGTGTGTGTGTGTGTGTGTGTGCATATGTTCTTACGGGCAATCTGCGGGCATGAAACAGGGAAGTGTTTAAGGGCAGTGGAGGAGGAGGAGGAGGAGGAGGTGGAGGAGGAGAGGGGAGAGCGATGAAGTTGGCAGTGGGGTGGGGGTGGGGGTGGGGGCTCACCATGGGCGATCGTCCGTATGCGGCAGCGGCAGCGGCGCTCATCTGGGGGGAGATGTGCAGGCCGGCGTAGACTCCTGGGCTGGTCAAGGAGCCGTTCATCTCGTGGTGACCCATCATGGCGAAGGGCGTGGCGTAGGAGCCGGCGATGGACAGAGGGGTCCGCAGGGCAGGGGCTGCTGGGAGAGACGCGGGGGAAGAGAAACAGGAAACAGACTTAGTCCACCGCAAAACAGAGAGACAGAGAAAAACTGGCAGATTGGGGGGGGGGGGGGGGTGGGGGGTGGCGAGAGAGAGAGAGAGGAGAAGAGAGAGAGAGACGGGAGGGTGCACTGATGCACTAAGGAGGGCAAATCCATCCAGTGATGGTGATAGTTACCCAAGGCCTCCATGCCAGGTGGTTTGCCCAGGATGGGCCGCAGCCCGGGGGTGGTGCTGGTCCCTGGGGTGGGGGCATCGTTGCGTGGGGTGGGGGTGTTGGATTTCAGCCCCGGTGTGGATGACTTGTCGTTCTGCAGAGAGGAAGAGAGAAATGTGTGAGGATGAGGATATGTTTGTTTAGCAAATAAATAAATATATGAATGAATAAAAAAATAATAAAGGCCCACAAAAATCCTAAATAACACAAATGTTCCAATCCAGAGTGACAATCTGAGTGCAAGCTCAACGTAATCCAATCTAATGCTGACAGCTCATTACGGCTGCCAGGCTGTAAGGCTCTATTTATACCACGGACCATCAGCAGCACAAAGGACATGGCAGTCTTCCTCATCCCTCACTGGGCTTTCATCTTTCCTCCAGCCCAGAGAGACGCCGTGCCTCGCTGCCTGTGCTGTGGTGTGCCGCGGTGCTTAAGGCGCATTGAGACATTAGCCAAGGAGACGGGACTGATCCAGGGCCGCAGGATTGGGCGGCTGGATCTCTGACATTCACTGATTTATTTACAGCTGGGCTCCAGCTACCAAGTGACATTTATTCCTGAGCCATAAAGGAGATTGAAGCAGCAGGTCAGTGGGTGCCCCTAATATGCACACAGAGCACTAACCCTCAATCCCCCCCCCCCCCCCCCACTGACACGCAGCCCCCCAAAGACATACACCACCCGCCAACCCCCGACCCCCACTGCACTCAACACTCCTATGCGGAACACTAGTAAGCCCTTTCCCAGCCCTAGAGGATCTATTTGCCTGCCTGCCTCCCTCTCTTTCTCTCTCTCTCTCTCTCTCTCTCTCTCTCTGCTCTTACGTGGGAGTGCTCCTTGGCTTTGGAGGAGGGGGTGCTGCCAGATGAGGCCACGGAGGCGGGGCTGTTGGGGGCGTCCTTCTTCAGGGCGCGGGATTTGTCCAGGCCGTTTTCTGGGGGGGAGTGGGCGGGGCTTACTCTGGGGGTGGCTGGATCCTGGGGAGAGGGAGTTAAGAACCAACGGATGTGAGGACATGTAGGTCAAGCACAGCATATCATCTCTCACACACACCACACAAACATTAACACAGACATAAACACAAGCACGCGCACACACACACAGGCAAACCGCGCCACACATACACACACACACACACACACACACACACACCACCCCCCCCCACACACACACACACACACACCACACACACAAAGGCTGTAGAGCTGTCAGCAGATCCCCAGGATTTCTACAGCAGATGTTCCCTGATGGACTGTGCCCTTTTCCCCACTAATCCCTGACAGGGTCTTAACAGCTCTCATTGTAATTAATATGCATAGAGATTACACCAAATGGCATTAGGCTGTGCTATGCCAAGCATGACAATCTCAGCAACACAAAAAACACCTAAGACTAGAAGCTAGGCCCTCTTACCTCATTGGACACATCCACCACCAGATCATCACTCTTGTCCCCGTCACTGTCCTGTTAAAACAACAACAACAACAGAACGTTAAAACACAAAATACAGGCACAGAGGCTCAGTAATCCCCAGTCGTGCGACGCACTGCATGCTGGTACGGCTAGCGGAATTAATTTAATAATTAATTTAATAATAAATGTGAAGAAATAAAAGACTGAGGCTATAATCATGTCACCGCTAAAGCTGGGTGAGTGAAATGACAGGTCCTATGATACATTTGATTTTGGATTTTTTTTTTTTTTTTTTTGGTAAATGGAGACTGAGGTTGGTCATCTCCAAGCTGGTGATTCATGGGAAACACGAATGACGGGTCGGCACTCACATATCTGCTCACGCTATGACCGTAAAAGGATGAGTACAAACACTGACCTGTGTGTGTGTGTGTGTGTGTGTGTGTGTGTGTGTGTGTGTGTGTGTGTGTGTGTGTGTGTGCGCACTCACATATCTGCTCATGCTGTCCTTCTCCTCCACCTTGCGTTTCTTGGAGTCCAGGCTGTAGTCTGAGGATCCTCGGTGCTTCTCGCTGGTGCGCAGACTGTCCGACGGGGAGACGGAGTTATTCTGTAGCCACAAGAGACAAGAGGACAGGAGAACATGAGGATGACGTCTCTGCAACATTAACACTGCACAAAGTCTGTGTGTGTGTGTGTGTGTGTGTGTGTGTGTGTGTGTGTGTGTGTGTGTGTGTGTGTGTGTGTGGACTGTGTTCACAGAAGAGGCATCTAGCAGCACACAAGCTGAGGCCTTAAATGAGACATGGCTGTAAATCCCTTGTGCTTACCAAACGCAAACACAACTGGATCAGAGTGAGGCTAGAAGCCCACTGCCATGTTGGATCATGCTGGCCTTGCAGGCATGGGGCCACTGGAGAAGGGAGATGGAGATGGATGGGGTGTGTGTGTGTTTGGGGTGTGGGTGACTGGGCAACACCAGTGAATCTGGGGCAATGAGGCAGAGCAGGCCAAGGGCAGCTGAGCAAACTGAGCCCCAAAGAGTGTGCTCGCTCGCTCGCTCTCTCTCTCACTCTCACACACACACACACACACCAACATAGCCCTCCTCACACTTCAAACAGTCTGGACAAATCCGCAGACCGAGTCGAGCCGAGCCCAAACAGCACCACTGGGCCGGTGCTGACAGATCCGTGCCAACTGGAGAACAGGACACACACCAGACTAAACTAGAGCAGAGCTCTGCAGAGCTGTGTGTGTGTGTGTGGGAGGCATAGGATAAAGGGGTGTAAAAAAATGGAAGGAGAGTAGAAAATGAAAGGAGAGTAGAGAAAAAAAAAAAAAAAAAAAAAAAACATTCACTACCACATCACAACACAAGCAACCTGACCAAAACCAACAGGCCAGCTCCCTGAGAGTTAACCAGGCAGAGAACATCTTGTTTTCCTATCCTGCTGTTGGTTGCGCCCCCCCCCCCCCCACACACACACACATCCCAGCACTGGCCCCCAGCCTCAATGAGTCTCAAAAGAAAACAAAAAAGCCAACAGCGGCTCTTTCTCCCGAGGCACTGGGCCTGAAAGGATGGCCACAGGAGTGTCAGCCCGCACTGCCTCTCTCTCTCTCTGCTCTCTCTCTCTCTCTCTCTCTCTGCCTCTCCCTGGTTGTGTGCCAGGACCACTCAGAGTTTTTATTGCTCTAAGTGGGTTTCCACTAGATGGAGGGGTGGGGAGCACACAAAAGAGAGGGAGCACAGAATGAGGGGAGAGGAAGAGAGAAATGAAACCAAGTGCAATGGGGGAGAGTGATGTGGAGAAATAGAAAGACAGGAGAACTGTGGGTGAGAAGAGGAGGGGAGAGGGAGAGAGAGACAGAGACAGAGAGAGATACAAAGAGATGAGAAAAGAATGTCTGGAAGGAAGGAGGAGGGATATGAGAGGAAGAGGGTTGAGGGAGGAAGAGAGGAGGGGTGGTATCTGGTAAGCTGGGCAGCATAATAGCAGTGGTGGTGGAGTGAGAGGTGCCCACTAAGGGCATACCCAGGCAGGCTGGCACCTTCTCTCAGCTGCTGGGCCGAGGGGCTGGTTGGGTTTGGAAGTGGGGGTGGGGGTGGGCAGCAGTGGCAGGGAGCAGAAGCCAGGAGCTCAGCCTGTGTGCCAATGCCTGTGCCAGTGTCAGTGCCAGCCATGCCCACGCCCACGCTCTTGCTCTCCGCAGCCTGACAGCTCGCCTTTTATCAGCTCCCCTCACCGCCCGGAGGAGGGAGGCGGAGGACGGGGGAGGGGGGGGGGGATGAGTCCAAACTCTGCCCTCGGAGTTGAAAAGGAGGATGTGAGGATGTGGTTGGGCCACTTTCAGGAGCCTTCGGAAGTGTTTTCCAGGCAGCTCTCTGCTCTCCTGGAGGCAGCACAAAGGAATTCGAGCCTTCCTGACTCTTAAAGCCCCTGTGCCGCCGACACTCAAAATATGCACATGAATGTTGCCATTGTAAGAGCAGAGGCACAGCGGGCTTGGCTCCCCCCCAAGCTCTCCCTCTGCAGACACACACACACACACACACACACAAGGCAGACTGAAGAGAAAGGGCCGTGCATCCCGTTTGACCGCTTGCTTTAACGCTGGCCCTCCGGCGCACTGGTCGGCCCCAGAAAAGACCCAACTTTAGAGACAATGGTTAATGGGGCTCCATATTCAAAGCCTCTATGCGTTATCAGATGACCCAGGACCACAGGAAGGAGGGACAGGAGAGGGGGGCGGGTGTGTGTGTGTGTCTGTGTGTGGTGGTGGTTGATGGGCCATAGCATTGATCTGCATAGCGTCCCTTTCTGTTCAGACATGACTGATCCTATTCATGCGGTCCTGTTTAATTGAAAGGCAATCTCACTGCACCATCGCTGTGCCATCAGGAAGATTTAAGGCCGTCTAATAAACGACTTAAACAAGACGTGGGCGGCTGAGGGGCGGAAAACAATTCTGCATTTGTGTTCATTAATGTGCACTGGTAGCCAAGAGAGACGGAAAAAAAGGAGGAAGAGAAAAAAAAAGAGGAAAGAAAAAGAAAAGGAAGACAGGAGGGGGGGTGGGGGGGGGAGAAACGAAGCGAGAAAGCAAGCGGGAGGAAAAAGGATATGGGTGGCAGAGAGGTGGGGGTGGAGGGGGAGGGGGGGGGGGGGTGGAGGGGGTTGGATGGCGCTAAATCCTTTAAGACGGGGAGTCAAAGTCTTTTTTAATTGTGATGAAATTATAGAGCTGCTAATCCCTGGCTTGTGATTTAAGTCATTTTCCACCTGGATTAGACAGGCACAGGCTTATTTTGCAGACTTCATCTTCCATTCATTATTTTATTTAAAAACCGCTTACCCAATACAAATTTGGTGTGTTCTACTTTAGCGGATGAATTCCAGCAAGGCGCTTCTTTAATTCCGCACACAGCCCCTTAATCACCAAAGCGACTGATCCCAAAAGTCAATGTCAAGCACGTGTTACTGTGTTAGAAAAACTGTGTGATGGCATCAAAGCACAAACTTACCGTGCTAGACTCCCGCTCTTTTATTGTCATCCCCCCATACAAAGCAGTCATCAGAGGAGGATGGAGCGCAGATGGACCGAGAGAGAGAGAGAGAGAGAAAGAGAAAGAGAAAGAGAGAGAGAGAGAGAGAGAGAGAGAGAGAGAAGAGAGAGAGAGAGAGAGAAGAGAGAGAGAGAGAGAGAGAGAGAGAGAGAGAGAGAGAGAGGGAGAGGGAGAGGCAAATTTAATACGTGCATGCCTGGAATCTGTCAGGAAGATCACATTAAGAGGCTTTTCTCCTTTTAACCACCTCAAGGTTTCACTTTGACAAGCACACTCAGACGGAGCCGGGTGAACTGCTGCGCTTAACCATCTGTGTTTGCCTCTCTGAATGACGTTATACAATACAGTGATGACGTTAGCTTCAGTGGCTCGCAATGGCTATACAAAGATTGTATGAATGCTGTCCACGGCAGCTAATGAAGCTATGAATGAAGCAATGAAGCTACATTGGCTACATGACGAGTTTAGGCTAACTGAGCTCTGTATGAAGATTGCCCATAGCAGCCACTGTGATGACGCTATAAGTTACAGTGGCTTGCACTGACTTTATGACTAGCTTCAGCTAACTATGATTTGCATAAATGTCAGGCACAGTAGGTAATATAGTGGCACTATTAACTGCGGTGCATTAGACATTCTGGCTAACCCAGCAGGCTGTGGGCTCACCTCTGTGCTCCATGTCATGGTGGTTCTTCTCGTCTTTCACGGGCAGGTGAGGCTGGCTGCCCAGGGCTCCGAGGGCGAGCAGACCCGAGCCAGAGCCCGTGACTGGCGGGATGCCGGGCGGCTGCAGGCCCGAGGGGTGGGGGGGCAGCTGAACAGGGGGTCCGTGGGCAGCGTGGGACAGGTGCTGAGCCTGGAGCTGCTGTTGCTGTGGAGACACACAAACATTCAGTGGGTCAGTGGGAAGACGCAAAGCGGTGGGACAGACAACACATCACACAGCATTGCATCACAACAGAGTGCAGCCAGCAGTACGGCCATCAGTTTCATTTCATCTCTCTCGCACTTCAATCTGGGCCACACAACAGGGGCAGAAACGGGGCTCACACTGCACTGGAACGAAATGATTAGTGGCAGGCTTCAAGCAAAACCCTCCCCCAAAACACACACGTCCACTCACGGTCAGAGCAGCGGAAGCACAGGCCTCAATTCACGTGTCCAAACTCAACCAGACACACTCTACACACTTCAAATGTACTTCAACTGGCCTGTCTGAAGGAGCGGGGCGTAAATGATTAGTAAACCTAAAAGATGAATTCAAAACAGAGATGCACTCAGCACACACACAGAACTCCTTCAGAGTGACCACGAGCCAAATCTGTGCCTCAAAGCATGGCCTCATTAGCATTGTAGCATCCGTCTGCATTCGGAACCACAGACAACCCACAGGGTAGGATATAAACAACAACAGCACAGTAGCACACGTGCGTTAACACACACACACACACACACACACACACACACACACACACACACACACACACACACACACACACTGCAGTAATAGCCTACTACCACCAGTCAAACATTGAGGAACTTTTGGCTTCAACTGACCATGTAAATCAATGACAATCTAGCACTGGTGTCGACACAAACCAACATTTCAACAACTAAAAGGCTGAAACAGGAGGCTGCTGGCCCCTGGCAGCATCTCTCTCTCTCTGTCTCTCACACACACACACACACACACACACACACACACACACACACACTGTCTTGTAGAGACAGAGTACTGATGAAATGGACGGGAGTTAAAAAGGCACTCAGCCTGGGAAGCAAGTGATGTAAAACAAGGTTAAATAATACTTAGCGAAAGCATCAGCAAGCAGTCCAAAGTCTACTGCCTCAGAGGCAGCTGCTCTCCTCTACCTCCTCATATAGACTCATTAGAGGCATCTCGGAAACATCAACTAACCATCATGGGGGGAAAAAAAAAACAAAACAAAAAAAAACACATAGGCCGAGATGCTCCTCAGCCTGGCTGGCAATTAGACAGTATATTGTGTTCTCATTAGTTTGTTCATCAATATCGTGATGGTGTCAAGGAGACGCTTATTTGTGGAGCGCGGAGGGGAAATAATCAGGAACAAGGACGTTCCTGCTCGCTCACTCACTCACTCACTCGTTCGCTCGCTCACTCACTCACTCACTCGGGCCTAATGAGGGGAACATGTGGAGAGGATCATCAAGAAGCCTCATTAGAGCGGCTCGGAGGACGCGGGCGGAGGGGAGACGGGGGAGGGGGGGGGGAGGAAGCGGAAATAAATCTGAGACAGAGGTCTAATTCAATATTCCTGGATAAAGACCTGTTCTCGCCGCACTTATCCTTTTCATCTGTGTAAATGTCTCCAAAGCTCTGGCAATTTTCACGGGAGGGTAGAAAATATGGGGAGGGGTGTGTGTGTGTGTGTCGGGAGGGGTAGGGGTGGTGTGAGTGATAGAAAGGGAAAGCAATTAAAGCCAACAGTCAAAAAAAAGTTAAAAAAAAAAAAAGAGGGGAAAAAAAAGAAAGCAAGCTGCTCTAACTTGCAGGCATCAGGTGAGAGCAGTAGCCCCAGCGAAGGCTGAGAGCTTTCATGTGGTTACTGAGCAACATGCACGTCCGTCTGTCCCTTCAGTGGATCCTGCCAGCACTAACCCCGCATCCCCCCCCCCCACTCACACACATGATGCCAACACACTTGGCATGCCACAATAAAGCACACGGAGTAACATGGAGGTCAGCATATCAGCTTCCCAAATGCCACACACACACACACACACACACACACACACACACACACACACACACACACCACACACACACACACACACACACACACCCCAACACCTCCCACTACTAACCATCAGGGCTGGGTAGACAGCATGTTGCTGTTGCTGGTGGTGGAGAAGGGGGTTGGAAGAGGAGGAGAAAGAGTGAGGGAGGGAGAGAAAGAAAGAAAGAAAGAAAGAGAGAGAGAGGGCCTGGTGAGAAATCTAATGAGCATGATACTGGCAATCCACTGAGATGCACAGTCTCTTTCATTCATAACACACACACACACACACACACACACACACAGCTACAGAGAGACGAGCTGGGTCTGGTGATCAGAGCGGCTGAGAGTGAGACCTACTGTGCTGGGAGAACTGATGGCGACTAATTTACGTCATTAAAAAAGAGGGCTAATTACGCGAGATACATCATGACCACCAACAGCAATGAAACGGGAAAAGATGGCCGCCTCTCTCTGCTGAAACACTTTCTGTGCAACACACACACACACACACACACACACACAATCTGTCCAACCAGAAAAAAGCAACGGCAGTGGGCCAGCATTTAAAAAAAAAGAAGGGGAAAAAAATTGCAACGGGCGACATGGAAATCTGAATTTGAAACTCAAATGTACAGCTCACGTATGCAAAGCACACCTGAAGTTCCTCAAACCAAAAAAAAAAAAAAAAAAAAAAAAAAAAAAGATTGCCACTCCAATAACACGACATGGTAAGTTGTGTGTTTTACATGAGCGTGTGTGATAGGTCTGTGAAGGACTACTATTTACATTGGTTTTTCTAGTACAGATAAGAGCCTTGCAAACAGGACGCTGTCTGTGCCGTCCTAATCCCTGCAGGTCTCTTGGCCAAGCCGGAAGAACCTGAGCCCTGTGGCCGCCCATGACTGGCAAATAGGTCTGACTCTTCACCTAGTTGTTTTTCCCAGGGTTGCGCTGGCTAACAGTTATTATTAACAACAAACGCAGTGACTCATTAAGATGGCCGCCTGCCACAGACATGGCCATCTAGACCTGACAGACTGTGGTGAACACACTGCAAAGGACCTGTGTTGTTATCCCTCTCTTTCCCTCTCTCTGTCGTGTTGCTCCGCACACATGCGCGTGCGCGCGTGCACACCACACACACACACACACACGCGCGCGCGCACACTCTTCCTCCCTCTGTCATCTGTTGGAGTCCCCTTCCTTTCTCCATATCCCTCTCTTTCCCTCTCTCTCTCTCCCCATCCCTCTCTCCCTCCCTCTGCCGGCTGACTGCAGCGAGCTGCCAGACGCTGCTGGCTCCTGATTAACGTTGAATCTCTAATGGCTCTGCTCCCCTCCACACCCCCTACACTCCCTACACCCCCAACCTCATACAGAGAGGGAAGGCATGGAGATTGATCGACTGCCATCGCTCCATCCAACAAATAAAAGCTTGTTTTTCTTCTGCGTATGTGTGTTTGCGCGCATGTGTGTGAGTGAGCGAGAAAAAGAGAGGGAGAATCTGTGCATGTCTCTTGGTGTGTGTGTGTGTTTGTGTATGTGTGTGTTTGTGTATATGTATGTGTATGTCTGTGTGTGTGTGTGCAAGGCTGCCCGCCTGACTGCCTCTGTTATTCAACCGATGTGGTGAGGAGACACTGAGGTCGTGTGTGTGTGTGTGCGTGTGCGTGTATGTGTGTGTGTGTGTGTGTGTGTGTGTGTGTGTAAGAGAGAAAGGAGAGAGGGGGCTTTGCCAAGCTGCTTTGCTGAATGGTCGCCTGCTTAATGACAGGCCCCGCCGACAGTTGCATTCAAGCGAACTGAAGGAAGCAATTACCTTGAAAATGGGGGTCATAGTCTTGGCTCATTTGCCTTAATTGAATTCCAATATCTGGCTCCAGCTGCCCTGACCCCAGTCCCTGGCTTCCTAACAACCGCTGCAAGGAGGCTAATCAAAGCGGGGTCAGCTATTCGTCTCCCACTGCCGGTCTTAGACACTCACCTCCCACTACCTAACCCTGCAGTGCACTACGCTGCACTGGCCCCCACTCTACCCTTCCCCAGAAGTCAGAGCGGCTGGCGTGGGCCTCGAGGGCAGGTGCCGAGGGGCTTGTGAAGGCGCACCCGTCCCTTGAGTGTAGGGACGACTGCTGCTACAAAGCTCTAAGGGAACATCCTGTGGTCAGGGCGTCAGGCTTTGCCTCTCCCTAGGGGTGCTAGCGAGTGCAAGAACACACAAAACCGCCATTATGTGTTCACGTAGCGACACCATGCCGTCACGGCGATGGCGGTGGCTGGGTGAGTAAGTGAGTGATGCCGCACACACACCTCCTGCGGGCGTCCATTGCGCGCAGACAAGGACACAAAAGCAGCTCTGAGACTAAACGGTTCCTCCTCTATCCTATTAATACACTACGGCTTTGCAAAGCCAGCAAGCTTTAACACTGAAGACGTTTTCAAACTAGCTTTTAGGAAGTAAGTACTGACACTGAGCGCGACATCACAACCTAAAAAAACACAGAATGGCATTAAAAACACAGAATTTAACATACAACTTAAAACCAAAACAATGGACTCTCTGTGAAAACAAACATCAATAATAAGCAAAGTAAAAGTAACCCAGGTAATAAACATGACTTCAAAAATAAACACTGCAAAAAGAGAGAGAGACACAACAAATCACATCATACAAATTGAACAAAAAAAAAAATCAAAAACTCAAAAATTCAAAAGCCATTAATGACAGGGGCAAATCTGCAGGCTGTGGAAGCTGATGGGTGCACTGCCCCACACATGGAAGCAAACACACACACGCACGCACACACACACATATGGTGGCGATGAGAGCGTCTAAACCCCTGCACCAACACCAACCCCTAAACTGTCCTCAGAACTCCAAAACAAACCCCTGTACACCACCTCCTTGCCCCCTTGACCCTACCCAACCCTTGAGACCGGCTCTGGCTCTGGTTAGCTAGTTAGCCCACATGTGGGCTGTGGAGTGATGCTGTGCGGTGCGGTGTGGTGCGGCAGCACAACTCCTATGCGTGCAGGTTTGCCCCTGGCTAATGGAGGTCAAATGAAGATAGAAGAGGGGTATACACACGGTGAGGGGCAGATTGGGAAGTCCACGTACCCCGATGATGGCATTCAGCTCGGTCATTGTCACCTGCTTGGCACGTTCAACAGCCTGAGCCACCTGCTGTTGGTGCTACAAGTGGACAAGACAGAAAACAAAGCAGAACATGGTTGAGGGCTCTGAGCAAGTGCTGCAAATGATGCAGACACAAATGATGACACCAAACTCCACAGCGATGCGATGAACAGGACAGGTAGCCTACCTCTTGTGACAGGAAAGGCATGATCTGAGCAAGGATGGCATTGAGACGCTTGGCTATCTCAGTCTGAAAGAGAAAGAAAAATCAAAAACATTAACTTTAATTGGCACAGACAGAGTAAAGTAGGGGACAGCACCCACCCCCCTCAAAACACACACACACACACACACACACACACACACAGAACTAAACTAGATAAGATAAAAAAAAGGGAGGAGCTCTGGGAAGTCGCAGCAAGTGCGAACGCAAACACGCAAACACACACGCACACACACGCCTTTCTGTCATTGGCAGGCAGTGGACAGGCCTAACTGCGCTCTGGGGCCAATGGGCCTGCTGGGTCCATCTGGAGCCGAGACAAGTGTGCTACACTGGGCTGAGGAGGGGGAGAGAGAGAGAGCGGCCCCAGCTCCCCCAGCTCCAGCCATTACGGTGAGGGATTATTTCATTAAGATCCTGAAATATGCTAATACCGTTTCACCGAGCCCAGATAAACGACAGTAATGCGTCACAATTACCACTCTCCCATTACACAAAGCTGATACAGGGGTGAGGGGAAGACCGAGAGAGAGAGAGAGAGAAAGAGAGAGAGGGAAGGGTAATATTTATACCGTCCATCAGTGGTGCAGAGAAAGAATAACCAGGGTAAGACGACACCCCAGGCTCTATTCTCTCTCACACACACACACACACACACACAAACACACACACACACACACACATACACACACAGGACAATCAGAGAAAGCACTTTCCCCCTATTACATTACTGCAGATTATTCCAGGACAGGGAGCCCATCAGCCCCCGCCACATGAGAAACAGCAGCAGGCCAAAAAACCCAACGCAGCGTAGCCCTCTCGCGCTCCTGTGCTCCTCGACAGGAGAAATCTCGCTGGAGTAAGCAGCAGACAAATTGATTATGAGCTTGGGCAGATGGCCCAGCAGGTGTGAGAGATTTCTCCTCGCAGGACACATTCCACTCATTTTTTTTTTTTTTTTTTTTTAAGCGTAGAGGAGGGGGGAGGGCAACTCATTGACGGTGGGGAGGCGTGTGAGACTGTGTGAGTGTGAGACTGTGTGTGGGTGTGTGTGTGTGTGTGGTTGGGGGCAGGGACCTCTACACTCTGACAGGTCATCCCCCCCTTCAGCTGGACAGGAGGTCTGTTCTGACCTGTGTGGAATTGTGTTTCTACCCTTCTGACCCAGGCTGCCAGTTCCCCCTCCCACTTCTTCCTGCCCACCCCCCCCACAACCCCTCTCACTTCCACCCCATCTAACTGCCACCCCCCCCCCCTCCACCTCCGCCCCCCACAGGCTCCTGTCGCCATTCCTCTGCCCCTCTTCCAGGTTGCCACAGCAACAGCAGCGGCCCTATCTCAGTGCGATCATTATGTAAATTGTACCTCTGCTTGACCATAACAGGCTGTAAAATCATATTATGCGCACAGAGGCAGGTCATTAAATTGAATTTTCAGGCTGTCGATCAGATCAGCTCTGCAAATTAATGGCAGATAAAAGGGGGGGGGGGGGCAAAAGAGGGGGTTGTAGTCTCCTATGCAAGCAGAGGGATAAAAGGGGAGAGAGAGAGACAGAGAGAGAGAGAGAGAGGAAGCAAGAGGGGAAAAACACCACAGATCGACCAACAGGAAGATAGAAGCTTCTGGAGCCTCAAAGACTTGGCCCACCTTTCAGCTCGGTCCAAACAGGAAAGGCTCTTACACTACACTGCATCAGCCCTGTGCATCTGTGTCTGATTATAGAACGCACACAGGCCGTGGTCAAACCTACTGTGTCCACCAACACAAACAGCCTATTGGTCCACTCACCCTGCCAGCAAGCACTCGTATCGATACTACCACTGCATTTGGTTACTCTATCTCCCTCAGACTTCCGAGCACGCACACAAACACAGACACGCACGCACACACACTCACAGACGCACGCACACACACACACAGACGCGCAGAGACAAACACACACACACGGTCTGCAGGAGCTATTTAATTCTTTATATGCTCATCTGTCATCTATTTAGCATGGCCTCTTCAAAAACTGAAATCTCTGCGGCACCAAACAGAAAGGCCATAAATCAGAAATATTTACTGCATTCAACGAGCCTTGAGAGTGAGTGAGTGAGTGTGTGTGTGTGTGTGTGTATGTGTGTGTGTGTATTTCACATTTATGTGAGGGAAGGGGGGGAAAAACGAAAGTAGAAGGGTGTAGCCTTTGTCGTTGAGAAGCTTTTCCACAACAGCCATACAGCAACAAGCTTTTTAGCCAAGTGCTGACGGCGGATAAAAATAGGTGTATTGTCACTTTAAGCCAACGAAAACAGAGCCCTTGAAGCGGGTGAGCGTTTTCACTGGGCTCCACAATTACAGGTACTCTGAGCTGTCTAGCATTATTTCAAGAGCCACTCTCAGGCCAGGCTGTCAATGGCACGCTGAAAGCCATTTGCCTGTTGTGATTGGCATTAGCCGAGTAGAGTGAGTGTCGCTGATGAGTATTAAATTTGTGGGAAAACAACTGCTGATTGAAGGATCACACACACACACACTCTCTAGTCTCTCTAGGGGCACAAACAAACAAACAAATAAACAAGTATCCCCGTTACACACACATGCAAAAATCTTAAAAAGAAACAACTGCCTGTGACAATGATGGGAGAGTCAGAGGCCAGGCCAGGCCCTGAAGAGAGACACACACACACACACACACACACACACACACCACACACACACACACACACACACACACACACCAATCCCTCCCCCAAACTCCCTGCAGCTGAAAGGCTCCTATTCAGAGCTCATTTGCAATGGTGCCCAGTGATCTGAGGAGCAGTTTTGTCCTCCTCCAGCCATTGTTAATGTGCAGCAAATCCGGCCCTAACTGTTTATTGATGTCTGAATTTACCTCTGCATTGATCTGCTGGGAGCGGGGCCAGAGGCTAGGGCTCCTAATGGGCTCCGCTCAGACAATGAGGAGTGACGACCAGATGCTGCCGTAATCTGACACAGAGAGCTGCTCCCTTTCTCTCCCTCCTTCCCTCTCTCTCTTTCTCTCTCTCGCTCTATCCATCTCTAACCCCACCCCCCACAGTCCAGTCCTTTCCGTCTAAATCAGGACCACACCAGAGGAGAGAAATAACGACCTGCTTTAATTAGCCCTGCAATTAGGCTCCCTCTGGCAAGAAAACATTTCACCCACCCTGCCAGCGCTGCCCCTCCCTGCCTAAAAGCAGCGCTCCGAGCTAGAGCTCGTCCACAGCCGCGCGTCCTTGGATTGCCTGACCTCACCGCCGCACTCTGCTCTGCCTCCAAATGACAGACGTGGAAAAACACGGCTGGACCAGCGGAGGCTGTGCACACAATTTCAGCTGCTCGATAATTGTCTTGTCGAATTCTTCGCGCCACCACTGCCACCCCCACCTTGGCCTACACCAGGATAATAGGGGGTGCATTTCACAGCCAATAGTCATTTCCCTCCTCTCCTTCTCCTCAGTAGAGGCCTCTGGCAGGGGCCCCCGGGTGCTCCCGGATAGTTTGTTTTGGCTCGCAGACAAGTCGACCATCATCACCTTGGCAAACAATTCTTGGAATCCCGTATAAATAATTCATCTGAACAAGCTCTCACTCTCGCTCTCTTAACCCCCCCCCCCCCCGTCCCATCTCTCAGTCCAACTCGCCACGTTCACCTTGGTTCATTCGTTTGCTCACTCATCCTCTCCCTCACTCCCTGTCCATTTTTCTCACTCTCTCTCCCCCCATACATACACACATACACACACACACACACAAGCCTCCCTTCATCCCCCTTTCTCTCAACATGTCCAATCACAGCCAGAGCTCTCCTTAATGAAGCGGCTTGCCTGCTCACCCAGGCAACTCAATATTGACGCGGGAGAGAAGGAGTAAACAACAACAACAACAACATCCTCAGAAATCGCCACAACCACAATGCTGGCAGGCCCTGCCTGAGACAGAGACGAGATGGGGTGGGGGGTGGAGGTGGGGGGTTGTCGCCAAGCTAAAAGAAATGTGGTGAGGCAGAGGGGTTGAACGCTACAGCGGTGTTGAGGCAGCTTAATGAGCGACCATAATTAAAATATCTTATTGACACCCGGCTACAACAATTAGCCTCCGCCCCGTGCCTGAGTAATAAGATGGCTGTCAAAACACGCATCAGCCGCAGGCACAGGCAGCCGCGCCAGGCCGCTACTCTCTGGTCCACGCCACACCGCTGATTCATAGACTCTACACTACTCAACACACACACACACACACACACACACACACACACACACACACACACACACACACACACACACACACACACACACACACCACTCCTCGACGGCATGGCCCGACTCTCAAACCGGTTTTACACGTCCAAACGACGGAGATCGCAAGGACTTAGCTGACCATTTCCCCTTCAACGGCTAAATAAATCCTCTGAGCGGGAAAATAACGTGCTCGTCTCGCCTGCATCACATAATCCCCCATCCAACCCCCCTTCCCCCACCCCACCCCCTTCTCAAGACAACCCAGATAGTATGCCGAGAGCAGAGTGTTTACTCCAGGCTGATGTCATCACAAACACTCATACCAGTGTGTGTGTGTGTGTGTGTGTTTGTTGGGGTGGATATAGCATGAATTATTCAATCACCTCAGTCAACTCCATCGGGCTTATTGATAAACAAAAGGCTCGCTCTAAAACGGGCCAGTCGATTAACCTGTTTACCAAGGGCCCCCCTCCTTGCATCAACTCTGCCTCCTTCTCTTCCCGCTTCCCACACACACATACGCACGCATGCACGCACACAGAGAGGTCGATCCTGCCCACCCCCTCTCTCTGACTGGAAATAAGAGCTGACTGACAAAACCTTTCAGAAGATCTGGAACCATGAGGAACATCTGGCTTGGTGACACACACACGCACACTTGCACACACGCATACAGTGTAGAGGCTGATGAATCACGCATACTGTTCCCTACACACCAGACACCCCTCCCCATTGCAGCCTGAGCGTACACACACACAGGCACACACACACACACACACACACACACAGACAGACAGACACACACACACACACCATTAACCTTGCAGGGCCTCGGGGTGAAGCCCATAAAGTCCCCCTTCAGGAGCTGCCCTTCCCAGCTTCCCCCATATATCATCACCCGTCTACTAATGACATCGCCGCCACTGTTTGCTCATTTATTTATATATTTCCACGTCCCATGGGGGTAACGGCGCTGCAAATCACCTCTCAGAAGCACTAGCAGGAGCGACGGCCATTATTTTTGTTGCCGAACACTCAGGACCTGGTAGTGATACCACTACCATCTATGTGGGCCTCGCTATAGAAGCCCTTTAATTAGTCTAGTCTTGCTCATTCAGTGTGTCAGACGCTGATGAGGACTAGACCCGCCCTGTACTGCCACCACTGTGTACGAGACCCGGTGCCTGGACTTGCACACCAATTACTTCTCTTTTTTTTATCTTCTCCGCTTGATTAATACTTCCTCTGCAAAGCAGCTGACCTAATGAGGTTTTATCTTTGCTGGCTCCTCTCCCTCTCTTTGCCTCACACACTCTCACACACACACACACACACACACACACACACACTCTGTCCACAGCACTGTATCCAGTGGCCTCACCCCCACCCCTGCCAAAGTCTTCACTTTAATCTTATCAAAGCAGCTCCATCAAAGCCTTGTGTGCTGTTAGCCTGTCAGCGTTTTCAGAGGCCGGCCAGAGGCTGGTGTGTGTGTGTGTGTGTGTGTGAATTGGTGTGTATGCGTGTGTAAAAGTGGAGGGTGGTGGCGGTCATTCCCATTCTTCTCCTCAACTCACCCTGTGTGTGACAGACTGAAAACGTGGCACATCTCACATGCTGATGTGACCTCAGCAGCTCTACACATTCTACACCGCTACAACACACCATGTCACACACACACACACACACACAGGAACTGGATATACTGTACAACACATGGATAGACAAAAATGAACTTTAGGAATAGAGAGGGCTCCATACCTGTTTGTGCATTTCGATATTCAGCCCGTAGGACATTTCATAGTACTGCAGGTTGAGGGGAAGACAGAGAGAGAGAGAGAGGAGAAGAAACACAACAACATGTGAGACAAAGCCATAGCATTTCCTAATGCCCTAGAGGGCAATGCCATAGCCTCCCTCTGATCTGGGTTTCATTTACGATAAGCCTGCCTGTGATGTTCAAACATCAGCGGTTAAGCACTGTGCCAGAGCCGCCCCCTGCCCAGTCTGTGGAGACGCACCTCCCCGGGCCCAGCGGATAACCAGCCGCCGGCCCGTGTGTCAGAAATATCTTCCTTCACAGCCTGAGTGAGACGCACACAGGAACTATCTGGCCCAGTGAGTTACTGATTAACACCTCAACCACTACACCCCCCACCTCCTCCTTTCTGTCTGGGTAGGTCATCACACCATCCTGTTCCTCTCCACCGTCTGAGGCTTAGGGCTATTTCCATTGGCTGGTTTACCCGGCTTCCCTGTTCCTTTCTTCACATTAGTAGCGCAAATGAAGCAGAGAACTAGAACTGAGACCCGTCTAGTGCTAAGAGAGTCAGTGTTTCAAGAGTGTGGCTCGAAGGAAAAAGGAGAGGTGAGAGGTATAGCAAGACAAACGCCAGCGAGACAATAGTAAATAGCAGCACTGGTAGAACCAGACAGCTCAGCTCTTTTCCTGTTTATCTAACGCCAGCTCTTAGAAACACCTCCACCACATTCCACTGAAAAATAATATTTAACAAAAGTACCACTGTGTCAAGTCAATCTGTGTGTGTGCGTGTGTACACACAAACACACACACCAGATAAGGGCTGTACACTTGGTTAAGTTCAGACCAAGCTTTACCATTACATAACAGATTACTAGAATTTATGTTCCTTGCAACAGCTCTTGAACAACCCAGCCTCTATCTTGATTTCTTTGTCCTTAATAAACTATTCTTCATATGTACTAAAGGCATTTCAAAAGCACAATCTAGTTCATCTTTTTCCGCACACGCTAAAAACAAGAGTAACAATCACTCTTAGCATAAACTATTCCCAGACCAGCAGGGGCGTAGCGAATTAGGGACCCTGGTTTGAAGTCTCCCATGCAGCCCTGGATAAGTGGGGTAAGAGGGGAGATGCAACCGCAGGCCTGCTGATAAGCTCGGAGCCCAGGGCCAGCATGGGTGTCTCTCTCTCTGTCTCTCACCACCCTGCTGGACATCTGAGCCTGCTGCCTTTTCACACCCCACCCCACCTCACCACTCTCCCCCTCCTCTGAGTAATCTTGACTTACACATACAAATAAAGTAGTCCCACACTGGTGCAGGGCTGCAGGCAGGACCCTGTCTATCGGTCTGATAACTGACAGAAGATGTAAACAGCTATCTCTTGAGCTGCTGAACACTGAGCACTGAACCACTAAACACAAGGGTTGCAAACACAGCACATTGACGCAAACAAAAGTTCTGACCAGCGGGGCTTACCATGACGTAATGCCGTTGCATCTCCGTCTTCTCGTTGGCCAGCTTGTCATACTCCACCTTCAGACTGCAATGAAACAGGGAAAAGAGATTAATAAAAAAATCAAATCTTTCATAACGCATGTTCACCGAACAAGGCATTAAAAGGCAAACTTATTGATATGGCATATACACAGACAAAATACAATGTGCAGAGGAAATATAGGCATCTCCACACATGCTCAGATGAATTTATTGTTCTTTTATCTACTTGCATTAGAAGCACATTTCTACTTCACTAGTCTTATCAAATTCAGTGCACATTACTCTCATAATAAGATATCAAACAATCAGAGCCATAGTGCTTTATTCATACTAAAATAATAAACAGGTAAGCCATAAATATTGCATCATGCCTCACACACCATTTCTCAGGAGACTGATTTACCTGTGGTATTGGGCTTGCAGGAATTGGAACTCGTCTTTGATCCTGTCACAGGACTCCGCCACTGTGAATTTGAATCCAGGCTGACCTGGCTGGTGGGGAGCCTGAAATATCGTGTTGACATTACAGTTAGAGCATGGTCACCCATGCAAGCGTGTTGTTACTGCTTCAGAAATTACACATAATCAACAATCTGGTGGGGAGAGTCAAAGTTAGTATAAACAGCGCAAAGACAATTCAAACACAAAAAAACTAGTTATATCTAGAGGGTCCAATACTTTAAATAAATAATAATGTCAAAGCTAGTTCAAACAGAGGCTTGACAGAAGTGCCTAGGCGCTCCCTTGAGCCCTGCATGTCTGCTGTGCTTTACACTGGTGGGAATAACCACCATCAGTCAACAGTGCTTTCTCTGACGGGTCAGTGCACCTCAACGGACACGGAAAACAAGAGCCTGGTGTCTTTAGACACCATGAAGCCTTGAAGCACTGCAAACAAGTCCACCTCCCAAACACTGAATTGGGCTCATCTTGACTGGTTTTCTGAGACAGTCTCAGCAGCTGATAAGGGCTCGCAATTTTCTCGGAAGGTAACATTAATTAGAGCAGGCACGCTTACGCGGTAAACATGCTTCAGCCCGACTGAGAATCTTTTGTTTACGGTGATCTCCAGTTTCAGCGAGAGCTAGCCTGCGTCGTGCAACGTCTCGCGGCCAAGACGGCGAAACACTCCACAATAGACATTAGGGAAGAGATGATGTGCAGATAACGCACTAACCTAATGGCTGACAAGGTAATCAGCTAGTTTAACGCAGACACAGGCTACTGCTATAATTTATATTCAATCAAAGGGAACTCACCGGATGCCGGCCTTGTGGATACATCTTCAATGTATCCTTTCAAAGGGGAAATCCAGGAAATCTGGCGTTTTCCAGTAATCCGAGTAGATGAGCAACGGCCCGCCACCCCTCCCAGCACACACAGGCGCTCGGACAAAGCCCAGTCTTCAGTCGGAGGAAAACACTCTTCGACCCAATCCTTTTGCTCTTTCGATCTGGGTGCTGATTTTTAATCTCCTTATCCTTTACGACAGCGGAAGGAGAAAAAAGAAAAGAGGGGAAAAGAAATACAAAACAATACGTTGGCTGGATTGCACAGAAAAAAAACGTTGCCACCACAAACAGCCACTCTTCGTTTGGAGGACCGAGACTGTTTCGGAAGGAACAGTCAGTTGAGGCGACAACTATGCAAGCAATTCATGTTGATTCGGTTCATTACATACAGTGCGAAGCTTGCCAATTAAGAAAACACACTGCATGTTATAAACGTCAGTTAGATGTATACCATTTCAGACAATCAGATAGAGTTATTTATATCGCTTTCCATAAAACCACTGAAAAAATTAACAGCAACACTGGTAAAACATGCACCAGCGTTATTACTTATTCAGTGAGCCGCAAAATGGCACAGAGCTGTAAGCTCGCTGGCTAACATTACGTTACCTCTCGGTGGCTAACGTTAGCCTCTTACGAGATTGCTAAATCTTTGTAAATAAAATCTACGTTCAATTGGCTACAAAACTGACTTTAAAGTAACGTTAAAACCAATGGGGGAGGAAAAACTAACCCGCGAAATAATCTACAAAGACGCGTACCTATTCAGCTCAATCTTACAGATGATCAAAGGCGTTTCTACTTCTAATGTTGACTATTTATTGTAAATAAGATGTGTTGCAAGCTAGCTCCAGTCGATTAGACAACAGTGAACGCTGCAAGGTTACAGTAGCTTTGATATCAGACAGCAAATCAATCTTCTGAAAGCCATCTTCTGCTTTACCTTTTGTCTCCACAACGCTTCAACCTCCGTCCACGATTACGAGTAGGCAACAGCAATTATTCCTTGTACGGTAACGTTAGAACCACCAGAGTCCCAGGGTCGTGACTTTACGGTTAGAATAACTATCTAGTTAGAAAACAGGCGCAAGATAGGAACAATCCACAGTGAGCTCTTTTGAACGTGTGGTGATCTCAGGAGCAGCTCGAAACGCCTCGAGACTGCTTTTCCGATTGGACGTCGGACAGCAGTCGATTGTGTCTTCGCCGCTGCCCGCTGGCCAGAAAAAAAATGTCCTTAGTGGTCCCGTGTTTTTCGAGGTGGAGAGGGTGTAGATCACAAAATCCGCATTTGTGAGTTTGAAGAGGTTAGAAATTGAAAAGTTTGACATTCAAGCATGCCAGCCGCCTGCATTCACTCTGCCCAGTCTCTCCACCGCTTGCAGTACCACACACAGACTGCCCACTGACACGAGGATTCAACTGCCGCGAGAACGACATGCACAAGCCAATCGGATTCAGAGAAAGAGTTTTTCTCCTATTGACCAATAGGCGAGAGATACCCACGTGGGGTTCATCATTTCAGAGGTTGTGGATTGGTCTACAAATATCTGACCTCATATTCGCCATTTTGGATCTAAACAGGTTTCTCCCCGGTCAAACAGCTTACTTTCAACAATGACAATTGTCAACAAGAGGACAAATCTCTAAAATATTGTCAGCTGAAATAGATTCTAATAAAGATGTTCATAACTGGTCATCTAGTATGTAACCAAAAAAAATGCAGAACATGTGAAATTATTAGATTGTCTGACAAACATAGCCTATATTAAAGCTTGCCTGAATGCTTAAGCCTATACTTTTGCAAAAAAGCATAAAATACCCTCAGTAAAATACCCACAGTAAAACGGGTTCGTTCCCTAACCTTAGCTCCGCCTGCATATGCAAACCTTGCTGATTCTGTTGGCTTTATTGCAGATCAGCACAACAACAAAATACATAATCATCGCATGCGTTTCACATAACGTTAATGGTGACCTGAATAGCACTGTTGCATTACTGTGAGTGAAATACATGAAACTAAATTCAAAACAGCCTATATCTATGCGAAACTCTTGTTTACCTAGTGTTTTGAACCGGATTCGAGTGGCGATCTTTGTCATATTTCTCTCGACTAAATATTTGTTCAGAACCCCAATAGTGGGAGTGGGTTAGGTGTATACAATAAAGGTCAGATTTGTGTTATCGACCCATTACTCCTTTCGTGCTGTCTATAGCCTATGCGCCATTGAAGGCACAACATGTCTGCGCCTGAGGAAACCAACCAATCACGTGTCGCTTGCTATACTCTCACCCACGTGGGGTATGTCTTTCCCTTCAGTGCGTTTTGTCCAATGATAACGCAGCTGTGTGACTGGCTCGTTTGCCATTGGCCAAAAGGAGCAAAGCCTGTCAGTCAGAAACCCATGTTGTCAATCAATACCACGCGGGGTCGAGCGCTGACAAATGCCTGTGCTTCTCAGCCTCCTGCCTGCGAATAGTGCTTGGAATGGCTGCTTAATTAGCTTCGAATGGCTTTTCCTTCCAGCTCAAACAATCTGTCACTACCATGTGGTAAAAAGAGCCTTGCATAAAACAAAGGAGAAAAAAGCTAGTAGAGGCTAAATATCAGTTTGATTTTTTTTTCAATGAATACATTTGTATTACCGCAAAACAAAGCATTTATTTCGCTCAAACATGGCTCATTGGAGCCAAATGTTTCTGTCTTCATTTGTTTAGGGATTTTTTGTAAGCAGACCAAAAATGATTTTAACTAGCCTATGCTTTAATGCACAGGCTACCTATATGCATCTATATATTCATTCATTTGTGTTAGCGGTTAACCTTTATGCCATATGATTTCACAACGATGCATATGGCAGGCTTACAGTTAACACCAAGTAAGGTAGATGCAGTCATGAATACCAGTGTATCCTATTAAATTGGGAAGGGCTTAGATTTGGTTTAGGAATAATGCTAACAGTTGTGCAAATGCTACTGAATATTTTCATGGTGAAGACTGGTATATTTAGGCTGTTGGAACAATCACACTGGTGGTGGAGTTGATTGCTTGCTTTCATTTTGAAAAGAAAGATAACTGCTTAAGAAACTCAAGCGTTTGTTATCAGATGGCCTAGAAGATGTCGCTTCTTAGCTTGTGAATTCTTCAGCCAGGTCCTCCAATCATCACCCATGGGCCAATAACTACCCATAACTTATGACTAACGCATGCTGTCAGAAATGTTTTTCTTTCACTTCCTCTGATCAGGAAATATTTCTATAAGATCAAATTTGATTAGATAACTATTTATGGCAAGCACAGCGAAGTTTCCATAGCATTGTAACTTATTCTACCTGGAAATGTGCTTCATTAAACCTGTTTTAGAGTACAGAGCCATTCCAGGGCGATTATCAAAAGCTAAGTAATAGTTTTAGAGTTAAAAAAATATATTCAATTGACCACTATTTTGTTCAACTTTCTCCTAATTGGAGGCCTTTGGGATGTTCATATTTAGGGGAGGCCTCAGGGTTACTCTCTCAAGAACGTAAAGCAAAGGATCAGTTTCATTAGGCATCTAAAATCATGAACTTTAGACCTCTGTGTGCCTTCTTAATGGCAAGAGCAACAGCTCCCCAGGTGGAACATGTTCACTGAGCAACGCTGTGCCTATATGAAACTAATACACATTTCAGCTGAGTAGTTTGGAAGTTAAAAACTGGACTTGTATCTCCTATTCAAGCTATTTAGTTGGTATGAAATGCACATATTAAATAAATAAACATCTTCAAACTAGATTCAGAATTACAACTATACTTACATACACAAGGAATTTGACTTTGGTAGATGTTAACTCTCTAAACATTCAACATGTAGTAATATACATTCAACAGACAAATAGTAATACAAATAAACATATCATGTATAATAGAGACAACAATATACATTCTAATTTTAATGGAAACCCTGCAAAACACCAGTTCATTATTTATCTGTGATCAGTGTTTAGTTGATCAATGGCAGTATTATATGATAGCATGTTACATGATGATTGTGGCTATTTCACTAGAAGTGCTGCACCACAGTTTGAGGGTTCGCCATGACACTGGTGTGAGAAACACAAGAGCCAAGAGCTGCTAGCAGCCTAATCTTTCACAGACGACCCTTCACACTCCTCAATAGAAAGTGCTGGTAAAGGCAACAAAAGACTGGGGCTCGCTGCTCGCAGAGGGCCCCTCCACCCACAGAGACCTTCTCACTGTTTATTTACACTGAAACCTCAGGCTCTGTGAAACTTCCAGCCCAAGGCACTACACGCATGCCTATTTGCAGAGGTGCTTTTAATGCATTGCAGAAAGGCAATGGTCTCTCCCTCTGCCTTCTTTCAACTGGCTAACCATTGAATCCTTATGTATACCACCTGCACCCCCACCCCAAGTGCATGCAAAATAAATATAACAGATGTCTATTTTTAACGTTTTAGTGGCTGCTACATACCCACATCCACTTACTCCTGCTTTATATGTGCTAAAGTGCCCACAATTCACAATCTACCATTTCACAGCCAAGCTTCTGTGCATGATGTCGGCCTTATATAAATTCTGAAGTGTTATGGGAAAAGTTTTTTCCTGCTTTCAAACCAGAGATCTTACTCCACAAACAAACAGGGAGGTTGAGAGCTAAGACAAACCCCCGGTTGGATATTCAACCATTAATTTGAAAGTATCCCTGGCAAATTTGCACCGATTATGTATGCAGCCCCCCTCCAACCCTCCAACAAACATTCCCTCACTAGAGCTGCATGTTGATGAGGCTCCAAACACAGGCTGGGGGGGGATTATCTCCAACTAGTCAGGAATCGTTTCATTTCACTGTATGCACACAGCCACCCCTAGCTTTTCTGTTAGTGGAGCAGAAAACGAGGGCCTTATTTCCGTGATGTGCTGGTATTGTGCAGGGCCACTCTCTCAGGATTACTGACATGCTTTCATACGTGGGTTCAGTCCTGAAAAGAGACACATTCCTGCCCACAAAGGGCCCACTGTTGTGTTGGGGGATGAATAGGCCGGAGTGTATCAGGGTGACTCGTCAGGCAGCAATCAATGCAAACAGGATGAAAGGCGTTATCAAAAGGAACAAATGCAGACATGAGCAGTGTCGCAAAACAAAAAAGATGGAGGCTTTGGCTAGAGCCACAGTCTATGCTGAATACAGCTAGCATAGGAGGGAATTGAGCCAATTACCTCTCTGAAATTCTAATTGTCTGACATCAACAGCCACTTAGCAATGTCTTGGAAAAATGAGGAGTGGCATTGTCTAAACTCACTTGTTGAAAAGAGATTTAATGTATTTGGAGAACGGAAGGTGCCGTTAGGATGAAATATGCATATCACCGATGAAGTGCATCTGGATTGGGACCGTTGGTGGTTCACGGTAGGGGCAGTCAGGTTTAACGCGACCAGAGAAAAGCCCATCTCAGAGGGAATCCCCCTCCGAATCCTATCAGGGTGGACAGATTTGCTCTAATCCCCCAATAAAAGAGGCGAAACTCTCTCTCAGAGAACCTGTGGCCTGAAAGCCTTTAGAAAACACAGCTGCCTTTCAGAGCGATTGGTTAAGGCTCCACAGGTAAACAGAGAGGAGAGGCACTACAAGAGCTCCTCAGGGCTCCACAATGGGCTCTCACCCACATAATTAGAGAAATCAATAGCCAGACCCTCTCCCAGTTTGGGCACCACCCTGGCATGGTTGAGTCTTCCACTCCATTGGGCAATTTAATGCATTTACAAGAGAATGGTGCTGAGGGCTTATCCCTTTTGGCTGGGGGTCTATTCGTAGTTAATGTACATTTTGAGATTTGTCATTCGATTTCATCAACCTGGTATGTGTATGGCAACAGTCCAGCAATCATACGTGCTTCTTTTAACAACATAAACACACACAGTGTATTTCCTAAAGACTGAATACCGCATTCCCTGGGTCCAGGCATGGTATTAATTGTTCCCAAACAGCAGCTGTGTTTTATTGAGACATATCTAAAAGCATGCTCTTTTTGGTGGGCTTTTCAATGCTTAATGCACATTATGCATTTTGCGAATGTGCTCTGGTGGTACGTGACTGAGAAGACAAACGGCGGAGGCTCTTTAGAGGTGGGGTGTTATTTTTGGTGATTGCAATACAAGTGGTGCGCTTTAAAAGCAGGTCAACAAAGAGCCCCATGTCCTCCAGGCTGAGTGTGCGAGTGGTGCGATGTGATAGTGGAGCACCTCTCAGCGCTGCCAGAGACGATGCTGTAGTGCCAACCCTGCTATCGCCTGGCAATGTGGAGAGGGGATTGGGTGTGATGGAGCCGACATGCTCTCACTCGACACCCACACACACTCTTCAGAGTTTATCAGCTCCGCGCCGGGCTCACTCACTCTTGTTCATCACCTGCGAAATGTTGTTTTAAAAAGCCTTCTAGAGCTCCCAAATGAATGCTGTTGTTGTTAATGCATTCTTTTGGGGGAGGGGAGGGCAAAGTTGGAGATGGAAAATAGGAGAACTCAATCACTTTACAGATGAATTTTGAGTGAGCTTTTGAATGAGCTTTCTTTCTACTCAGCCCATGCCACCTCCCCACACCCCCATCCTCTTTGCACTCCCCCTTGCTGCTTCCCAGCTTACCTGACTTCTTCCTGTTTTTCCTCCATGTTGTAAACACTTCAAAGCACCTCTGGTTAAATTGTCCCCCTGAGGACAATTGTGGCTTCAGGCAACACAAAAGGCTGCACTTAACGTGTTGCTTTCCCCACACCTGTAGAACAACAGAAATCCCCCCAACCCACCCTCATCCCACAATCCCACCCCCAACCTCACTTATGTGTGTGAAAGGCAGACTAGGTATTCAGTGGCTCTCTGACACTCCCCACCCCCACGGTCCCAGTCCCTGGCCGTCCCTGGAGTACCCCCAGTGTGACACAGCAGGTGTCACTTCCACTTTGACGAGTCACTGTGTGGCTTCAGTGCCACAAAGCGGGGCTCCCCACCCCTCACCGTTCCTGCCCGAAGGGATGGCGAGTCTGGGAGAGAGGACTCTCTGTGAGGAAAACATGGCTGTGCTTCAGCCTCATGACAGCACTCTCAAACAAATACACACAACCTGCAGCAGCACACCAGGCAAAAGACCCCACCCAAGCAAGGAAGCTGCTGCAGCTAGCAGCCAACACACTTCCTTATGTACAGCCCCATTCTTGCCGTACTCACCAATTTTGTCTGGTCTATACTACAGACACTCTGAATACCTTATCAAATGAGTACACCAGGCAGCCAGCCAGGTATGGCCATCTGAGCCTTTGAAGAAAACTGGGTGACGCCAGGGCGGGTGAGCAAAGGTTGGCTTATTCTCAAATGTACTGTGATTTTTTTTTTCAATAGGCGACAAAGAGATGTGGATGTTGTTTTGCTCTAGACTTGAAACAGCTCGCAGATTACTCCTCCTCGCACAGGACACAAGAGTTCAGACAGTTCCTGTTCACGGTTTCCTTGGGAACAAAAGTCATACAACATTGGTGTTTAGAGTTAGGAAATGTTTTGAGCTCTCTGAACCTTGCACAAGGCCACCAACAGTATCCAGGCCTTCGTAGAAGATTCATATGTATAATTATCCAGCTGCCTATATGGCTCCATCAAAAGGCTTTCTGCACCTAAGTGCACGTGTGACATCTACAGATATGTCTAATGAGTTCTGACCAGATGCTCCTCTGTAACTGTGCTGCTGCATCAACATTCATTATGAAAGCTATACCCACCCTACCAAGTGCATTGCAAGCAAAGATCCTGTTTTCCCAGACATTGGGTGCCCTCTGAGATCTTACATACACTCACACACACCTCCACACACACACACACACACACACAGAGGCTATCACACAAATCATACTACCGAGATGCAGCAATTTCAGTGCTGATGCCTCAAAAAAGAAAGCTTTCCTCTTAAAAGCCGTGCTGTTAACTTCCCCACCCTCCCTTCCTCATTTCCCCTGCTCTCTCCTCCCTCCTTGCCTTCCAGCAAATCTGTTGACTTCATTGAGTGCTGCTATCCTGCTATCAGGTTTTCCCCCCCACAGTCCACTTATCACCAAGCTGGAGGGCTGCCCAAGACTCATCTCTCCTGCACAGGCAACTGCCCAGCCTCTACACTAAACACAGTCTCTTTCTCTCTCTCTCTCACACACACACACACACACACACACACACTCTTAAACACAGTCTCTCTCTCTTTCTCTCTCGCTCTTAAGCTTCCAGCACACCCTGCCACTTATGGCATTGGAAGAGGCCGAGCTCATCAGGAGGTGAAAAGGCTGCCTTGTGACAGCACGCCTGAGAGCCTCTTGGCTGTCCAGTCCGCCGGCTGGCCGGTCAGCCACAGCCTCCCATTGCCGTCACTGCGTAGTCAATCATGTCATAAAAGCCCCGATGAGGTTAAGCACATCTTAATTAACTTGCCTGTGTTTGTCTCAGGGGAAGTGGCCGTCAAGTGGAGCTGCCACAGCGCTGAAGGTGCTCTGTCTCTCTCTGAGTGCAAGCGTCTGACAGGGAGACACGGAGGTGGACAGGAAGTCTACACCCTACAGGAACAACCATCAGCAACTGCCGTTGGTCTCCAAGGTTGGTCACTAGCCTGCACAGCTGAGCAGGTTGTGGTATGCTACAATGCATGTAGCATTGTGTGAATTTATGAGACAGTCAAAAACCAGAATACCACAACTGGTTCATTAGGGAGCTTGTCTCATTATAGAACACATATGCAGGCCAGGTTAAGTGGTGACTGGTCCATGTGTTTCCTACAATCTCACCACTAGGGGGACACACTGAGCACTTCACAACGTTGGCTGTATGGCATCGAAAATGGGATGTCCACCACACCCAACACAGAGTTCTGCTTTGTCCTTTGTTGACTCCTATGCTGAACACCTCTGGCATGTTACTTTATCATTCAGCGCACAGTGTGCAGGCAGGGAAAGGCTTTTAAGAGAATCCATACAGCCACAGCTCTGACACTGCCCTAAGTACGGATGAGCCGGTCAGAACCTGTTGCTAACCCAGCCTCGCTTATTTGCATTATTTATGTAAAAAAATCCTTTCAGTTGCTTTTTAAAGCTTGCATTATGTTAACAAGAGGAAAAGTCACGACAGGGCTGTTCGTCTGGCACAATAAAGAATTGATCTGCGCCGCACCGGATAGCTTTTAGCCTTCATTTTTAAAGGCCCCCATTAATGCACTTCCAGGGGACGGCTGCTCGGTGGCATGCCTGCGTGTTAATGGCCCTGCTGACTGAGCTCTGGGCGGACGTTTAGAGCCCTTCGTCACAGCCGAGGTGGAACCCACAGGCTGTGAAATCTCCCACAGCACACACACGGCTCAGCAGGGGCAGGGACGAGCAGGCAATATGATCACACATGCGAGGACTTACCTCCGGAGACAGCTCTGGGGCTGGTGGTAAATGGACAGGCCTGGTCATCAGCCGATGTAGGTAGGTGATGTAGCCTACTCTGGGAGGGGAGCAGCCTGATAACCCATTCATCCATGACTTTCTGACATGCAAGGTGGTGCTGGAAGGGGGTGGGGGGTATATGTATGTGTGTGTGTGTGTGTGTGTGTGTGTGTGTGTGTGTGCTGGGGAGGGATGCGCTAAATCGAATTTCAGTTGAGTTGATTTCCTCATAAGCGGCTGCCTCCTCCTCATCTCACACCCCACTGCTGTTCCTGGAGTTGTGTGTGTGTGTATGTGTGTGTGGACTGCGCAGTCTGCTGTGACCTTTAGCTGAAGAACAGGCTCAGGTCTTAGAGTTATAATCTGCCACCAGCCACCAGATTAAAGCTCCCTCCTTCGATTAAAAATGAAAGTTCAAAAGCGTGTAACTCAAATATAGGTCATAGTGCAGTGCTGTTATGGGAACCATATGTGCTAATAAAAATAGTCGCTAATATGATACATGGTGAAATGTGTGATATAAAACAGAAAATATGTATGATATGAAACATGAAACTGGTAAACACATTGCAGTGATCCAATAGGTAAAACACTGAGTTATTTATAAGACTCAGTAGATTGTCTTAAAATATGAGTGATCAACACGTGGATGTGCAAAGCTGAGTCTGACGTTTCTTCTACACTGAAAGATGATATTCCAACATAAAACATTAATTATTTTGAAGTGTCTATTTGCACCCTGGGTACAAATAAGCAATTGGGTAATAAAAAGATATTTACACCCACAATAACAAAGGCATTGGACATGCACAAAAAAACGTTCATATTTCTGTCTGTGGAATAGGCTACACAATATTCTTGATAATATTTACAGTGGCGAAATCAGGTCTGTTTGTCTAATCTTCATTCAGTGAATGCATACAATATTTAGTTTGCTAATAATGGATCGCAACATCGACAGAAACAAAAACAAAATCAAACTGCTAACCTCTTCCATTTAAAAAACAGATTGATAGTAACCTAATGGATAAGCAGGGTGCATGTGGACTACAGTGACGTGGATTCAAGTCCAGTCTTGGTTAAGAGGATTTTGTTATGTTTATATAATGGTTTTAATAGTAATGTTTTCAATGGTAACAAGGGGTAGCTTGCTCAACAGAGGGCACCAACATGGAAGCTCTGTCCCAATCTGGTGTGAGGGATGGCCAAATGGTCCTAATCAGGGGACTGTAGGTGCGAGGAGATCAAAAAATTACTGGGATTGTGTAATTAATTTGTAGAGGAGCAAGACTTTGTAAGAGAGGTATGATTATCTTTCAAAGCCTCATGCTCAGAGAGGAATACTTGGCAGTTCCTATGTAGGAATACAGTACTTGAAAACATGGAAACTGCATTAGGCTGCACCTGCATTATATTGCTGTGATACCTGCTCAGTAGCAGACGCAACTAGGAAGTATGCACATAAGTATGCTATAGTGTAAATAGCATTGTTTGCTACAGACATCCTGGGTGCTTGCCTCTGCTAGTCTTTGCTATATAAATCAAAATAGGTAAATAGCCACATTTACTATGCCCACTGGGTGCAAAAAGCAATGTTGGCGATCAACGCCTCTTTTTAGCTTTATGATACTAAGATTTTTACAGCAGGAAGAATGATACTGAATGCAAAGATTTCTTAAAGAGAGAAATGTGAGACCAGACAGCCATTTATCCCATAATGCACTGCAGCCCTGAGCTTCCTCAGGGGAGTGAAGGATACTCCTCTTCCTCCTCCTCAGAAATCAATGGGCCCATGATAATGCTACCTGGCTAATGGAGGTAGAAAACACACAGGCTGTCCTTAGATGTCTTTGAGAATCAAACTGGACGGCTGAGAACAGGTCTGACACATCAGTGTCCAGCTCATCAAAGCACTTAGCAATCACTGCCTCCCTAACCTGTGTGTGATCCACTAACAATGGCAAAGCTTGCTTGCCACGTCCCTCAAAGATAATAGGCATCACCGAGTACAATTGTTTTTTTTGCAACATCCACACCCACTCCGCTGAGATTTACCCGGGGGTTTCGGCACGTTGTGTTCCTGACTGTGGGTAATTCTGCTATGCTGTCTGCGATCAATATTTCAGCAGCCTTGTTTTGGGCGCACAGCACTCTCAGCATGAATATGCAGATGATGAACGTGTGGAAAGTTCCAGCTCAATTAGCAGGCCTATGTTGCCGAGTGAATGAAGTTGTTTCCAGGGGGAGGAAGGATAACAATTAAGCTGTTGCTGGCAGAGTCAAGGAGGCCCTCTTGACGCCTTTCTGCCGCTAATTGAGATTTGGGGATCCTCGGGCTCCTTGGCTGCCTCAGGTTCAAGTGGCTCCCCGCTGAATGACAGAGCCTCTTAGCGGCCTCTTCACAAGCCCTGCCTGCCGCGCAGATGAGTTTCTGACAAAAACGTGATCAACAAGCAGCGGTCAGAGCAGAGAGGTTCCCACACACACACACACACACACACACACACACACAACCTGCGCCTGCCTCTTCAGGTGGGTGAAGTGTCTCTCAAGCAGAAGAACAAACCAAGCAGCAGACAAACACACACACACAGACAAAGAGAGTGCACTGCATCACAGCCTCCACTAACAGAAAGAAGTGGAGGAAGGGTTGATATACTGCCAGAGAAGAGCGCTCTATAGTCTGAAACACACTGCCAAGTGAATCAATGAGGATGTGGGAATGTGACATAAAATCACAGATGTATAACATGAGGCTGAAATGGACTTGATTACCTCACATCTCACATCTTGTTAGACTGCAAGGATTCCATTGGCATTTCTTCAAGGGGCTAATCAATCTAGACCATAATTGTGTAATGTAATGCACTACTCCAAACTCTATTTCATGAAAGTTTAAGTTTTGACTTTAACTTAATTTAAGTTTAATTTAAGTTAGCAGTAACAGAAGTCATGTGATAGTTGTTATTCACCTCTGAACTCTGAAGTTTTCCATATGCTACATACATTTAACAGCAAAAATACCCATGATGTCACTTGACAGTTTTAGGTGCTGTTTTATGGTATAATATTTGTTTACAATATCTAATGTCACCAGAAGTGCTGATAATACACGCTATGCTATACGGCCATGTTTTACTGGCTCAGTGACAGCATGCAGGGTCAGACGCGTCTGGAAATAGAGCAGTTTCTAGAGCAAAGCGGAGATGAGCAACGATCCAGCCATAAACCTCTGAACAGCAGCCGCTCATAAAGAGGGGGAATGAGGGCCTCAGCCGCGGCCCCAGATTTTCTGGGTGAAGTTGTCAGTCGGAGCTTAGTGGCTGGCTCGGGGGCCGCACTTAAATAAGGAAGTAAAAGGAGACTGTGAAGTGCAAAAATAGGGTGGAGGCAAATGCTTGAATTCTGGCCATGGCACTTGTTGAGGAAGGTTATTAAAGAGGCCCTGCTAGCGGGAATGAGGGCTATTAAATCCCTGCTAAACGACTTAAATAAATTGCCTTTTCCTTGACTTGCAGCTCTCTGGACATGACCCAAAAGGTAACTAGTTAATGAGATCCAGATTGCAGTGACCCTGAGAGAGGTAGTCAGGCGGCGCAGCACCAAGGTTCCCGACGCTCCCGTGCGAGTCGACCAGAGGGTGCTTAAGGAGACAGAGAACTCCCTCAGTGCACTGGTCCTTTTATACTATTTGTAAGGAAAAAAAAACATGGGCTATTATGACATATCTGTCTTATTCAAGGGCTAACCTAGAGGCAACTCAATTATTATTTTTGTCTTGGTGTGTTTTTTCTCCATTGTGGAAGTTATAAAATATGCATTGATTTCTATTGGCAATTTTCATGGAATTCGGTAGTATTCTGTAATATTTTTAAAAACATGTAGATGATGCCTGACCTTTGCCATCCATACAAACATTAAACAGTAAATGAGGCTTGAGTGTATCAGCACAGGAGCCGACATTTACATCGACAAGCACTTGGGGGCTCAAGCACCCATCTCCATCTCCACACACACGCACACGTTTGAGGCAGTCATGAAAGGGGTCAGAGACAGCGTAGGTCTGTCCTCATTATCTCCGTCTCTTCAGCTCTGCCATTAACGATCTGTCAGCCGTGGTGAACACACTGGCCCTTTGACCTCCACATATGCCCCTCGCTGGCGAGGTGGCAACACATGGTGGAGCATCAAGCACCAGCCTTGTTGCACGCCACTCTTTACCACCGTCGGCAGGGTAACGCTTCAAATAATGACGCTTTGAGTAATGTAGGGTGGTGTAATGTAGTGGAGTGGAGTGTGGTGCATTGGAGTTGAGTGTATTGTGCGTCCTATTTTCTTTTGCAGTCAAGGCTGACTGTCATTGAAATAAAGGCTGGATCTTCTGATGCCTCCCTCCCTCCGAGTCGAAGCGCCCAGATCAACACAGCGGGGGCAGTGGTACGGAGACGTGCCATGACAGCGTATCGCACTGCACTCATGCCCAACATGAAACAAAGGCTATCTGTCACTTCAGGCAGGCCTGTCCGTGATTCATGTGGGGATGTTAATTTCATGACCTCCCCTGAAAAAGAAGAAAAAAAAGGAAAAAAAAGAAAACATTCTCTCTTGTCTGTGCTGCCACACGGAAATATAGAAACACCCCTGAAGGCGAAATTGACTTCACACAAGTACTTCCATGGCTGGTGACTGACATGAGGCCTCTAAAAATATCTCCTCAGCCAGCACTGGATTCCTTTAGAGCACCATCTCCTGTCAGAGCACACTCACACAGAGAGTGAAGGAGGAAAAAAGGGATGGGGGTGGAGAGAGGGAGAGCAAAAGAGAGAGAGAGAACGAGCGGGGAAGGAGGTGTGTGTGTGTGAGGGGTGTTGTGAGGACTGACAGTGAGGAGAAACAGAGCGCGCACACACACATACACACACACACTGAACATGGAGATATCAAGCCGCAGAAAGCGAGAGTTCAGATGAGGGATCAGATGAGCCTGGAGCGCTCTCCCGGCAACAGCTCAGCATTCGTTCTCAGCCTCTCTCCCTCTCCTTCTCCTCTCTTTCTCTCTACCCTCTCACCCACCTCTCCTCTCCTCCCTTTTTCTCTCCACTCTCTTGTCTTCTCTGCTCATCCACTCCCCTCTTCTCTACTCCTTCCAACCCCTTTCTTCTCTTCTATTCCTTCCCTCCTGTCTCATCACCTCTCCTCTCTGCTCCTCCCCTCCCTGTTCTTCTCCTCTCCTCCTTCCCTCCTCTCTTTTCTCCTCTCTTCTGTGCTCTCTTCCTTCAGTCTTCTCTTTTTTCTTCCCCACCCATCTTCCCTCTCTTCTCCTCTAGCCAGCAGCCAAGACTCCGACCTGGCAACCATCTCCAACGACTCAATAATTATCGACATCTTGGCCCACTTGGCCAGATCGTTTCCACATGTGCATGCTGCACATTCCTGATTGATGACTCATTGATTGCAATGTTCTTTTTTTCCTTTTTTCTGTTGTTGTTGTTGTTGTTTTGCTGTTAAAATTGTCTTAAGCAGCTCAAATCCGTGTCTTGTGTGATCTGGATTTAAAGCTGCATACTTCTCTTTGCTGAGAATGTGGGGCGTAAGCGTCTTTCTGCGTTCTTAGAGACAGAGACAGAGCACGATTAGGTGCATCAACCAGGATTAATTCCATCTGTGTATGAAGGAACGATTCCTCGTCCTCTTTGCCAAACAAGATTAAAAATGGACTTCCTTTTAATTCTCTAATTATATGCTTGCTTTATGTAAATGTGTCTTGAAAAAGCCTGGAGCTTCATAGCAATTATACTAAACAGCTGTGATAGTATGCAAAAAAAGAAAGATGTGTATTTAATGACTAATGCTTTAGTTGAAATAAAACCATAATAAGATAATGAACAACGACTAGTAACCTGTAAGGTATGAGTGTTTGCTTTTATCCACCGTTCCTTGACGTTTTAGGAACATCTGTGCTGAATTCATTTTAATCCAGACTCCTGGATAGTCTTAAACAGAAGAAAGAGACAGTTCCAATTCCCATGTCCTGGTCCCTTTCCAACATCAACAAATTCAAAACTGAAATAATAAGTATCCATCTGGGCTTCATCTCCTGCAGGTTTTTTTTTTTTTTGGTAAAGACAGCGTAAAATGCCTTGAAAAAAAAAACATACACAAGGCCGGATGACGCAGAGGTGTATGTGCGGTCTGATTTAGATGACTGAAAAACAGCAGCTGACAAGATGAACAACCCAGGAATTTCATGATGTTTCACTCCATGACAGCGTTATGGTCCAAACAGCGTCAAGATGCACTGCTTGGCAAGCTTGGCCAAACGCTTTGGTTTGTGGGTAATTTTTTATGATTGCATTTACAGCTGAGGAGTCCTGTGCCAAAAAAGGAAATGATGTCATGAAAGTTTACCCTTCGCAGCTTCATAAATCATTATGCTGAAAGAAGGGATCATTTTAACGGGAACAGCAAAGGATCAGGGGATAGCCAGAGATGGCGTTTGAGGAGACATAACCTCTGTCTACACATCCTTGGAGTCATATTACTGCGACTGGATGTTGTTAAATGATTGTGCCGTTTAGGAGCCGTTTATAAGATACAAGAGAGCAGAGAACAAGATGAGAAAACTATCATGTCGTCAGTCTCCTCAGGTACTACAGTAATTGGTCTCTCCTTAACAGCCACTTAGGCTGCTGCCAAGGCTGTGCTCTGCTCCTGGTAGACATCTTAATAGAGACCATGCAGGTGTCGCCTTGGTAACATAGCTGTCTGGCTGGAGCTCTGACAAGCTCTGAGGATAGATATACACCAAGCACACACACACACACACACACACACACACACAGGGTTAGCTATTGGCACACATTCCCATAAAATGACATTTCAATTTGTTTTAAATTAAATGTTGCTCAACTTCAAGGAAATTAGGTCACCTTGTGTGCCAGACAGAAAGAGTAATAAAACATTAGACTGTGTAAGTCTAACACCAATATTCACTTAAAAGAATTATTAGAGCTTAATACTGCCGATACGTCATCTCCCAACTAAAAAGGGGTTTAGACTGAAAACGCTGCAAAAGATTGTTGGCACATTACATGTGAGGCAATAAGCAGTTTCCCTTGCATATCGGCATTTAAACTGTGCTTTGAGAAACTGGTCCTGGCACACCTTAAGAAATGTCTGCCCCCCACACTTGATCCACATCAATTTGCTTACCAAAGCAACGGGAGTACAGAGGATGCTATATCCACAGTGCTGCACTGTGTACTCTCACACCTGGACAACAAGAACACATATGCAAGAATGCTGTTTGTTGACTTCAGCACAGCATTCAACAAAGTCATCCCCTCCAAGTTAATCAAAAAAACTTGAGAATCTTGGAATCAATATCTCCCTCTGCAACTGGATCATGGCCTTTCTGACCAACATACCCCAGTATGATAGGTCAGGCCACAACAGCTCCACCTCCATCACACTCAACACTAGTGCACCCCAGGGCTGTATACTGAGCCTGTTCCTCTACTCCCTGTTCACCTGTGACTGCAGGCCTATGTATGTATCCAACTCCATCAAAAATTTTGCAGATGACACCACGATGATTGGACTCACCAGTGGCAATGACGAGTCTGACTACAGGGCAGAAGTAAAACGCTGCATGGCGCGCTTACAATAACCTGCTCCTGAACACCAGCAAAACCAAGGAACTCATTGTGGACTTCAGGAGGGAGAAGGGACCACTCAGGACCCCATCCATATCAACGGCATGGCTGTTGCCTCCAGCTCCAAATTCTTGGGGACCCACATCTCAGCGAACCTGCCCTGGTCAACAAACACCTCCAACCTGGTCAAGAAGGCCCACCAGCGCCTCTTCTTCTTAAGAACACTGAAGAAGAACCACCTGTCTGTTGACATCCTGGGTAACTTCTACCACTGTGCGATAGAGAGCACCCTGCCAACTGTGTCACAGTCTGGTATGGGAATTGCTCTGTTGCTGAATGCAAGTGACTGCAGCGGGTGGTGAAAACTGCCCAACGCATCACAGGGACTCCATTCCCTGCTATTGACGTCCATAACGAGATGTCTACACTAGACTCGCAACTATCTCAGGGACTCCTGTCATCCAGCCAACAGACTCTTTCAGATCCTCCCCTCCAGAAGGCGCTTCAGGAGCCTTCAGACTAAAACCAGCAGGTTCAGGAACAGCTTCTTCCCCACAGCTGTCACCCTACTGAACTCTGTCCCCTGCTGAACCTTCCTATTCATGCTAAACCATGCCATAATCTGTTCACAGCGCTTCTCTTCACTACTGTATATACATCCATAACTCTTTGCCTATCGTCTACAACACATCTCTGTATACATCTGTATAATATATCTACACACCTGCGTATTTGTCCGTATCACATCTGTATATCTGTACATGTGTAGATTTGATGTACAGTAGTATAGAACATTTGTATATTAACATAATTCATCTGCACATTGCTCTTTTGTAAATCAATACTAATTTATCTGCACATTGCTCTTTTGTAAATCAATACTAATTTATACCCATCTTTTAAACTGCCCTATCTGCAAATAACTGCTCCCATAACTTATTTGTACATAATCTGCACATAACTATTCCCAAGATAATTTATTTGTACATAATTTGCACATATCTATTCCCACTTTTACACTGCCCTTATCTGTACATAACTGCTCTTAGCTGTACATACTGCACATACTGTACATATTGCACTTTCTGCTATTTGCACTTCTGATTAGATGCTAAACTGTATTTGGTTACTTTGTATTCATACATGTGTAATGACAATTAAGTTGAATCTAATCTAATCTAATCTAATCTAAACATTCACATCTCCAGGACCATCCTACATACAGTTGAGTATCACTAAATGAAATAAAATGTGTTTAAATAATGTACTTAAATATGTATTTTCCATAAGATATCAGATAAATCGATTATAATAACACTGAAAGCTGAGTTGAGTTTATGCCTGTCAGTCTTCAGAGAGCATTATTGCTAACTTCCATTGTTATCTTGGTCATTAAACCATTTCACTCATTGGCAGAACTAATGAGATTGCAGGTGAATGTTAGCAAGGATTTTGTCCAGAGACAGACACCTAATGGCTGATGTCTTTGACTAGTGGCCAAATGGATGAGATCCACAGAGAGCCATTTACACTTGCAGATGATACGTTAGGAGAAACAAGCAGCTTGCTGTTAATGCTTCTCTGGAGTTAAAGGAAATGTCTGGCATAAATCAAGCCACATCCCTGTTGCTTGGAGTCACAGAGAGTCACTGGGGTGCTGTTAGGAAGAGGAATGAGAAAATTGGACACAACAAGACTGAATGGTAAACCAGGAGCTAGCTTTCACTTTTCAGCATTTCACTTTTTATGTGACCCTTTCAGTTAGTGTTCGCTGCCAGTTCGCAAGTTCGGTGTTCGGTGTCGATGTTGCACCGAATTTTCTTGTTCTGCTTCCTACCAACAGCACTCGGCCAACAGTACTCTAAACTTTACCTTTAAAATCTTTCCCAACCCAGTCCAGTAGAGCCAGTCACTGTCTTCCCCGACAGGGGAGATTTGGGATTACGAAGGCAGGACTTTCCCCGCAATCCCTTCTGCACACCAAAGCAATCAGGAAAGCAGAGGCAGAGCAGAATAAAAGCTCTTCCTTAATGGCAGAGATCAGTCTCCCTCTGCCTCAGTGCTGCTTGGGTCTATTGGCAGGATTTCTAACACATTCAAATCAAACCATCTCCTGTTTGATGTAGTTTGTGTGGGGACTGCTAATTGACTGCATAAAGTAAGCAGAGAGATTCTTTTGTTTTGTCTTTTCTCCCTCCAGCATCTCCAGCTCAGGGGGAAGAGAAAGAGAGAGGGAAAGAGAGGCAGATAGAGAGAAAGAGAGAGAGAAAGAGAAAAATGGGGGACGAGGGGTGGAGGGAGGGAAGCTGTGCTGTTACCACCATCATTTTTTTTCCCCTGGCTGGCTTCCAGCAGGGCATCTTTGACGGACGCGATGTGAAAGATGTTTGGTTCTCTCTCCCTACAGAGTGGCTCCATCACTCCCCTCAACACCAGCGCTATGACAGTGACAGGTCTCTCTGGCTGTCAAAATGGATCTCCTCTCTGGGAAACAACAGACAGAGACGGAGAGAGAGAGAGAGCGAAAGACAGGGACAGAGACAGACAGAGAACGAGAGGGAGGAAGGATAGAGAGAGGGGGAGGGAAGAATCTCAAATAGAGTTCAGTGAACCCTCTGGCCTGTCAGCCTTAGGGCACTCCGTTTGACATTGTGTTCCACCACAACAAGCAAGACAAGGAGGGCTGGAGGGGGTGGGGGGTGCTCTTTAACCCTCCTCTGTACCTCCCTTGTGTGGCTATAAACAGCACCTGCATCCACACAGAGAGCTGACCATTCTCAAATACACTCTCTCAAGCACAAACACACACCCACACACACTCTTACACATTTACTCACTCGCTGATAGACAGATAAGCAGGCAAAATTACACAAGTGTACACTCATGTGTGGAAAACCCATATAGACATACACATCCGCATGTACGCACTCACAGATGCAAGCATACATAAACACAGGAAGTTCCTGTCTATCACATACAAACACACCACACACACTCACGTATGCACAAACCCACACACGCATTCACACATGCACATTCACAGAGCCCCTAGCCAGCATCTTGTTGCTCCCCAAGATGTTGGGTCTGGATGGCATTCTTTCAGCCCCCTGCTTCCCCCTAGGACAGCATGTCAGCCTGAGATCTGAAAACACATTTTCGGCTCCGCTGAACAATCGACTTTGAGGGCGTTCTGCTCCTTGTCCCTGCCCATCTCCTGTGGCTACAGTCGAGAGGGCGGACAGGGAGTTCAATCCATATTCTCTGGCAGGACATTAAGACTCAAGTCTTGTTTTCCTCTTATTTATTTATTTATTATTTCACTTCATGGATGCCATCCCCCAACACATATACACAGTCACATCTTCTTTTTTATATCTACCGAGGTGTACTACAAGACACATTCCACTGTTTGCTAAGGGGGAAAAAGCTTTCCAAAACAAAATGTGTTTTTTTTTTTTTGGACAAGGCTAGGTGCAGCCAGTCTGTTGCATTGATTGAGAGACAAGAAAAAGGAAGGAACCCAAGAGGCCTTTGACTGACAATTTCTGTGAAGCGGCAATGTGGGGCACAATTTCACCTCTGGGCTCTGATATATTCATCTGTGCACAGCTACATGAGAAAGTCGTCAGCGAGAATGAGGTCTAGTGCAACCCATCCCTGCGAGCAGGTGAGGGAGCCCTGAGAGAGTTTCAGACTACGAGCAGCGTCTCAGAGGAGTGCACGTCTCTGGTGACACATCCTCTGCTGTGTTCTTCACACCCAGCTAAGACAGGAAGTGGTGAGGGCGGCCAAGACACGGATAGGCTATGTCAGGAAATGGTGAGTGCGTCACTGATTAGTCCTGTTCAAATTTAGCCCATCACTGACCACAGCATGAAAACACTGCTTTTGGTATCAGTAGGACAGCTTTGTAAAGACATACTTTTAGTATGAAAACACTGCTGCTAGCTTCAATAGCATAAGTGAGTGAAGAGACAGTACTGTTAGCATGAAAACACTGATGCTAGTGCCAGTAGCACAGCTGTGTGAAGAGGAGCCTACACCATAACACATTTTGGATTGTCTGTACCCTCTCCCTTCATCATCCATTGACCTTGATGGAACATGTCATAGGGTCAAGGAAAGATAAACACTACTTTTGGATTTTAAGAAAATTCCTTTTCTAATAAAATTACCTGGAAATATTCAGATTCACTAAATGAGGAAAAGTTTAATGCTTCCTTTCAAATTTTAGCATGGTGTTCATTGGTGGTCCCTTGTGAAGCAAAACAAGGCAAAAAACTATAAAACAAGAAATCAACTTGGCATGTTAACAGCCAAACCCCTGCTTTCCTTAAGTTACGGTGACCAGACGTCAGACATAAAATACAAGAAAAAGGTCATATTAAACAGAACTCACTGATACAAAAATTCTCCCCGATTTTTGCAGCTAAAACATTGTTTATTTTAATGATATTGACTGTAGAAATAGGAATGTCCCTGAGTTTCGTCTCAGAGGTCTGGTCACCTCTCACCTTAATCAAGTGTGAGTGGATTCTCTTCAAATTGTCGTTGTCTAAATTTCTAAATCCATATAATTTCATGTGAGGTCCAAGCAGCATGAGAACACTGCTGTTAGCATCAGTAACACAGCTTCGTACCGTTAGCATGAAAACACTGCTGTTAGCATCAGTAACACAGCTCTGTACTGCTAGTATGAAAACACTGCTTCTACTGTGGCTGCTGTTTGCATCAGTAACATCAGTCTGTGCCCTTGGCCCGTGTTGTGTTTATAGGCTGTGCAGTTCAACCCTTGTCCAGACATACTCCATCAACTTGCAACCTAACTTATCAAAGTTATCAAAGAGACTAAAGCTCATTTGGCCTAGGCTGCATTGCACCTGTTGCTGCAAAAGGTGGTGGGAGGAAGGTTTACCTCAAAGTGCTATGTCATTTGCTGTGCAGTCACGTAAAGGCAGTCAGTGTTAGAATCACCATTCTGTGAAAACACAGTTCCTGTTAGCATCAGTAGCATTGCTCTGTGAAGACATAGTTGCCATTAGAAACAACAGCACCGCTAGGTGAAACACACAACTGCTGTTGGTGTTCACTACAGTCAGTCAGTTGAGTGGTATAAACTATAAGCTACGGACCATAACAGTACGTTACTGTAAATTCATTATGAATCCATATAGGAATTAATGCATATCAGCATCAACATGCCAATATTGATTTGGCTGTTACAGCATATATCAACAGCATTTGTTTATACAGTAAAGAAAGCATGACTTTAGAAAGGTAAGCTACATTACATGGTAAATGCAAACACGGTAGGCTATTTACAAAGTGTGACATGACAGCACAAATATTTAGGAAGTGTGTTTTTGTTCAGGCTTAGACAGACCTATCAAATGTTATGCACACAAAACCACCACAGGAAATGAGCAGATGAGAATATGTGTGTGTGTTGTTGTGTTAGCATTTGCTGTCACACCAGTGTATGCATATGAGTCCTTTTAGAGAGAGAGAGAGAGAAAGTGAGAAAGAGGAAGCCTTCTCTTAATGAGACGTGTCTGAGATCTGTGCTGACAACAGCTAAATTCAACACAAAACACAATTACAGGGTGCTGTGTGTGTGAAGAGGAGTGGAGGGGAGGTGTGTGTGAGTGTGCAAGAGAGAGAGAGAAAGAGGTGACGAGAGAGGATGCAGACAGCAATTAGAGAACTGTTCATTAGCACTGAGGTCTGCAGAGTTGGCTGAATTGAAAAGAGGTGTGTGTGTGTGTGTGTGTGTTCCCTCAGTATTCAACATTGGATGTGTAGATTTGGATTGAAAAGTCAGGTATTTGAGAGCAGCCTTTAAACTCAAATCCATCGCCAATATTATTTAGATAGGACATTATTCCAATTCTACTCACTCTGATGGCATGATTACAGTTTTGTTGCTAAGTTCAACTTTGCAAACTAGTGTGATCACTGGTATACACACATACAAGATAAAGAGGGAGAGAGAGAGAGAGAGACAAAACTGCAGACATTCCATCTGGTAGTCATAAATCTGAGGTAACTCCATTTCCAACCAAACCCACAAAACAAGTAAGATAGTCTGCTGAAGGCTCCCCATCTGGCTACAGCACCATCACCAGCCACCCAGTCGGAGGACGTGCAGCACCTGTGGCACAGCTGAAGGATGGAGGAGAGACGAAGAAGGCCAGGCCCACCCTGCCCCACTCGGCCCACCCAGGAGAGGGAGCATCTGCTGGGGTTCAGCTCTGCTCGGCATGGAGGAGAGCAGAGCGGTGCAGCCAATAGGGCTCTGTGAAAGGAGAGCACTTAATGAGAGAGTGCCGCACCAGTGGAGCGTCGCATGGGCCCAGGGCTCTGGGCTCAGTGCTGAGGGCTCAGCTTGCAGTGTGTGCAGACCAAACCACAGGCCTCTGCTGCATGCTGTAATTCAGCTCACCACCAAAACCATCAGCGCTGCCTCTGACTCTGACTGTGCCTGTGTCTGTGTCTCTGCTCACTGGCTCACTATGCTGGGGCCCAGACCGGGAGACGAGGCCGCACCAGCAACGCCACCCGCCCGCCTGTTTACACGCAGCAGTGAGAGAGAGAGAGCAGAGCATGGGGGAGGAGAGGAGAGACCAATAAAAAGAAAGAGAGAGAGAGAAAAAAAACGGTACGGCTGTCAAAAAATAAAAACAGATACTTGTCATGTTGGAGGGCTGTAATTGTAGCTCTCGTGTGATGTTTTATTTTCCCCCTGACCTCTCAGGATAAACTTGAAAAGCCACTTAACACTGGGGTTGAGCTGCCAGGCCCGGGGAGAATTAGGCAACGCTGAGGCGGCCTTGTGTTTAGCAGCGTTATGGAGGAAGTGGTGCCTTTTGAGTGCAGCCTAGGCGTAAGCAGTGCGGTCGCCGCGCTATGTCTATGGCTGTGTCAATGACTGGCCACAAGATTGGTCGCTGCCGCACCGGGAGCTTTGTCTCCTTACTAATTTACCCATCATTCCTGGCACAGCTGACCGCCAGGGTTGTCCGTCAGTCGGTCAGACCAGAGGGCGGGTTGCAATTGGTGAGCGCAGGACGTCTGTGTTTGTAGGCTGTCGCCACGGCGGCCTAGCCGCTCACCCAGACTCTGAGGCTCTCGTAGGGGGACAGTCACTCTGTGGTTATGCTGGAAGAGTTTGCACCTTGAGGGGAAGACCCAGAAGCACATTCTCACTCAGTCGCCCGCCCTCTTTGGGGTTTTTTTCCACCCCACTCTCTCAAGGCACCAGCTTAGCTCAGGCCTAGTGTTATTGCACAAATCACCAATTATAGGCAGACAATGCAGCAGCACTTTCAACCCACATTCCACTCCTCACAGAGGCACGAGAGTAGAGACAGACATGGGGGAAAAAGAGAGACAGTGGGAGGGAGAGTAAGATAGAGGGAGAGAGAGAGAGAAGTTGGCTGAGCTCCTGTTCTCCCAGTGAATACCCTAAATGACACACTTGTGCAGGTCTAGGGGTTTTCCCCAGCAGCGGAGGCTCAGCCCTGCAGGTTTGTGGGATTGAAGGTTAAATCCAGCTGATTATACCAATGACACATTTACAGTTGCTTGAGGGGAACTGTGGAATGTCATGGGGACAGGACTGACAACAGGCAAGTCCAGACTGAAACAAGCGAACCAAACAACGGCTCCGATTTCATCACTGCAGCGGCGCAGAGGCAGCCCAGGGACTTGGGTGTGCACTACGGAATTAGAGCGGTGCAGGCCATGACCTTAAGACACCTCCATTCCATTTTGTGAGGAGTGCCGCTCCTTTCGCCCTGCAAGCTCCGCTTCAAGCCCGGCAGCCAGGCAGACAGACTGGGAGTGTCTGCGCTGCACAGACATACACTATATGCTACTTTTGGGAGAAATTATGACTTGTCAAATTGGAACTGTTGTTGGATAATTATAAACTGGGCGGACACAAGGGCTGTGTGTGTGTGTGTGTGTGTGTGTGCATATGTGTGTGTGTGTGTGTGTGCATATGTGTGTGTGTGTGTGTGTGTTTATGGGGGCTGGCCAGCTCTCTGTGGCCAGTGAGGAGGGGTGGCGGAGGTATTGTGGCGTCGGCTCTGGCGAGTGACATGGATACAAACAGAGTTAATTAAAAGAGCAACAATGGAGACGACTCCTCTGGGACTCGGTCAGGCAGTGTGACCCAACTAGGCTCTGAGCAAACCAAGCCAGCACATTTCCACCAAGGGCCTTTTTTTTTGGGTTGTTGTTGTATCCACAGAGTGGTGGAGCTCTACCCCATGTGTGGAGTGCTGCACCCCCTCCCCTGGCACCACACACACACACACACACACACACACACACACACACACACACTCACCTCTCTAGTGGCTCCGGCTGCATCCCACCCAGAGGTTGAGTGCTGCAGCCTGGGCAGCTGGCTTAGGCGACTCTGGGTGTGTGTGACCGCAGGCGCTGCCCACAGCTAAGGTCTCAAAGCATGTGGGGGAAAAGCCACATCCCCCATTACTGGCCGGGACGCAGGCAGGCGTGTGTGTGTGTGTGTGTGTGTGTGTGTGTGTGTGTGTGCGTGCATGTGTGTGTGTGGGCAGGCGGGCAAGCGGTCAGGCAGGGCAGTGAAGAACGAATCTCTGTTCAGTTAATTACAACAAAGTTTGCATAAGGAGTCACCACACACATCAGAAACACACTCTGGCTCTCAGAAAAGAAGAAAAAGAAAGGGTGAGTGAGTGAAAAAAAAGAAAGTAAATGAGGGGAACCTTTGAACTGCCAAAGCCAAAGATTGCTGCTTTCTCCCGGTGAGCAACTGGCGGGTAACCATTTTATTGGAGGTTTTCTCCCCACGGTTGGAGCGGGGCTTTTGCCACGACTCCCAGAGATAATCAAAAACCGCTCCGTGTCGACAGGGAGAATTAAATTCGAGTTTCTCAAGCCTTCTACCCCGCTATGAAACCAGCTGGAAATCGATGCTTTTGTGTGTGTGTGTGTGTGTGTGTGTGTGGTGTGTGTGTGTGTGTGTGGTATGTGTGTGTGTGGTTGTGTGTGTGTCTGTGTTTATCCTTGTTTAAAACAGCAGCACCAAATTGATGGCCATTGGCCAGCACAGCCATAAGTGGATAGCAGAAACAGATGTGTGGTCTGAGATGATGGTGCTGTGTGTGTGTGTGTGTGTGTGTGTGTGGTGTGTGTGTTAGACTGTGGGCCAGGAGAGCGTGCCGCCTGTCCTCCTCTCTCACTCATACAACATGAGTGGCAGAGGGCTGCAGCTAGAGTGTGTGTGTGTGTGTGTGTGTGTGTGTGTGCGTGCGTGTGTCTATGTGTGTGCTGGGAGAAGAAGGGAAGTCACTAGGGAGGATTGGTTAGATGTGTGTGTGTGTGTGTGTGTGTGTGTGTCTCAGATCCTGTTCTGTCCCTGAGGTCTGTGATTTATGGGTTCATCTGGGTCTATCTCCCCGGCTTCCAGCGTCCGCTCCCCCAGGGCCGCGCTAATGGGATGATGGAAGGGGGAGTGTGGGCCGCGGTCGGGGGGCCGCGCCACCATAGGGGCCCCCTCACCTCCTTAGGCCACCACCATCTATCTCCATGATCAGGGATTGACTAGAAAGCAATCGCAGCCCCAGACTCCTTAGGACTTGAAGCTCAAACTCCCACAATCACATTTATTTTTCATTCTCTCTGGCACTCTCTTTCACTCTTTCTTTTACACACACTCACACACACCAGACCAACATGACACTGATATACACGGCGGGCACATATGAAATAAACAAATGGTAAATGTGTGTGTTCAGACATATTTCAGCTCTCCACAGTCATGTAGTGTTGTATTTCTGAGTGCTCTGCAGAGTTCAGTCAACTCCCCATCTGAGTGAGTGTGTGTGTGTGTCTATGGTCATGTAGCGTTATGTTTCTGAGTGCTCTGCAGAGTTCAGTCGACTTCCCTTCTCACCAGATGTTTGGTGAGAGACAGTAAGCAGTGAGAAACACAAACTGATCATTTCGCCATCTTAAAATAACGCTGAAATGGGCTGCAGGCAGACATGGGTGGTCACAGACATACCACTCAAACGTGTGAGCTCTTTGTGTGTGTGTGTGTGTGTGTGTGTGTGGCTCTCCAAAACAGCCGAACAGGATCTGCCCTGTGCGTTAAAACCACCAGGCCTGTACACATCAACACCTCGGTCAGCTTCTTGCCTTACCTCAAATGACAGGGCCAAGGATCCCTGGGTATCTACTTACTCATTTAGGCCCAGATCGACACAGTGGAGTCCAAAAGCAATTTCATCAGCCTTAAGTTAATAGGTGGAAAGATGGATGGATCGGAGCTGGAGGACCGGGCCCAAGTCGGCGGTCTGAAGTACAGGGCCACTAAATCACGAGATTATTGGTTTTATGAGCAAGGCCCATGTGAAAATAATTGCTAATGTTCCAAGAGTAACCAGTGGAAATGAGGGTAATGGAGCAATTTATAAATTCTGATTGCAATACATGGAAAACTTCCAGCCCATCTCCTTTGCTATTTTACTGCTCCCAATAAAAACACCCCAAGCAGCACAAATGCGCACTGGGCCGGGCTATTAAAATCAATACCATCACAACACCGCTATTGTTGTTTTTTTTTTTTCCCTCTCCTCTCCTCTCTGCTTTGTTATTTTTAGTGTGCGGATGAGAGAGAGGATGTGCCTGGTAGTCATAAATGAAAGGTCAAACAGCCCAAACACAGCGCCGCTATCACTCACCTCTTTATGCTACACAGACAGCAGTCCCATGAGCATCCACTTCCTCTCTTCCTCCTCCTCCCCCTCCTCTTCCTCACCCTCACACAGGTCACGATAAACTAATTAAAAAAGCATCTGACTAAACACCAGATTAGGCAAAGGTTAAGCCTATTAACACCCGCCACATGTTTGTGAGAGCGTGTTTTCTGAGGATGTTGCGGAAGAGCGTGGGCACAGGGAAAAAAAAAAACAAAGTTTGGTGGTTGCTAGGTTTTTTTTGTCTCTTGCGCTCCAGAGATAATGCAACTCTTATTAGAAATGAGAAAGGAAACTATCAGATAAGTGTGGTGACTGCAGCAATGTGAAAGTAATTTACAGTTCTGTTCCTTGGCAAAACAATCCTCATTTCACCTTCACACCTCTCTCTCTCACTCTCTCTCTCTCTCTCACACACACACACACACACACACACATATCAGTTTCACGTACACATATATTCATACCCCATTTTAGACACACGCACAAATTGACTTTCACACACACATACACACACATTAATATTTACACACACGTTAATATTTATACACATATATATACACATGTATACACTCTCTCCCTCTCTCTCACACACACAAACATGCACACATGCAAACACACACACACACACGCACACACACATCTCTCTAATGATTCTGATCTCTAATGACAAACTCACCTTCCCCTTCATCATGTCACCCTCTCTGACGGAAACCAAACCCTCAAATAACCACGTCCTCTCGCGGGAGCCCAAAAGAAAGCCTGCCAACTCAGGCTGCCAGTAATTTTCCTCTGGTGGGAGTGTGTGTGCATGTGTACATTAGTATGTGTGTGTATGCTCGTGTTAGCATATTATGTGTGTGTGTGTGTTTCCTTGTACTGTGTGTGCATATGTATTTCCTTGTACTGTCCGTGTGTGTGTGTGTGTAAGTGTTTGCACACAGCTGTGTGTGGGCCCCGTGGTGTGGTTTCACATGAGTTCCAGGCACCCGCGGCCCACAGCCGCCTCAGAAGCATGGGTTCTTCCTCCCCATCCAGCAGCCACAGAGCTGGTGGCCCAAGCAGCCAGAACCACCTCCAAGGGAGGCCACCTCCCCCAGCCACCCCGGCCGCCTCGACCCCTCACAGCGTTGGGCACACAGGCCCCCTCCACCCCTCCCCCTCTGGCCCCAGCTCTCCTGGGCCCCACATGTGAGACTCATTAAAGAGCCTGACTTCCATAAATGAACTAGTGCTGCTCATTCTGTGGCATCCCTCTGCCCACATCTATCCTCTCTCACAAACCTGGTAGTTTTCCATCGTGTCCAGCCAGAGGAAGAGAAAAAAGGGAATGAAAAAGAAGAAGAAAGAAAGAATCTCTCCCTGAATGTCATGCCTAACACACTTCCACCATATTTAAATAAGAGGCAAAAACAAGAAGCATAAATGCTACGCAGATGTAAATTGGTCTTTATGTGGTTAATAAAAGCAGTGCCATCTGGTTTCCGATGCTCAGTGTGCATGGTGCAGCCTCGGTCAGAGCACACAGCTCACGGAGCACCGTGGGTGGCCTGAACTACTCGCTCATTCACTCGCTCGCTCGCTCCAGCGCCCTTGAATTTGTCACAAAAGTGTTCGATTTGGAACATCTTGGGGCGTCTCTCTTGGGCTAGGTAAATTATGGACACCGGCAGTCTTTCGTTTCAAAGTTAAAGTGCGAGTCGCAGTTACTGGCACAGCAGTCTGGGCTTGGCTGATAGAAATAGCACACCTACCACGTCTCGAAGCAGGAAGCAGTGTGTGTGTTCAGAAGAACACTGAGAGGAATTCACAAGTCTGGGGTGTGTTCCAGAACGACATACACACAGACACACACACACACACACACACACACACACACACACACAGGAGGCTTTTTATTCTAATTGCACCACAAAAAGCCTGGTGTTTGCTAAACAGAGCTATTGTGTTTGCTAAGGCTTGCCGGTGCACAAGGTGCGACAAGTATTCCTTCACACAAACAGACACCCACACCACAAGCACACACACACACACACACACACATACACACACGTATCTGCACTTTTTTTTCACAGCAAGCCCCAGGCAGCACAAACAACACTCTTGTCCTCCTCAGACTCTCTTCACACAACTTTCCATTCTGCTTTTTTTTATCTGTGTCTGTGACACAGTGGTGGCTTGTGTTAATGTGTGTGGCGCGGCCTCTCTATGTTCCTACGTGTGTTTGCACTTGTGTGTGTGTGTGTGTGTGTGTGTGTTTTCAAGGCCCAGAGCATTGCGTGTGAACATCTCTGGTAGCATTGCGGCTCTGACCGCCCGTGTGAGAGCATGTGTGTGTGTGAGTGTGTGTGTTTGTGTGAACCCCAGACAGACAGACAGGCACACCTCTGGCCTCTGTCAGGCTGACCTCAGTCATGTGACGTGGCGTGTGGTTGATTTCTGCTTCTTAACCAGCACTGTGGAGAGAGAGACAACCATGGAACAGCGTGTTTGTGTCGGTTCAGCACTTCACCGACTGCACACAAAAACCAACCAGCCACACATACACACACACACACACACACACACAGACACACACACACATTCACACATACACACACAGACGCAATCGCACACTCAAACACCATCTGAGCGATAACTGTGTCAACGTGTGAGCGTGTATGCATGTGTGTGTGTGTAAGGTGCAAAATCCATCCACCACCCCCACATGCAGAGGAGCTCATAGCCCTACTTAAGATGCTGAGATAAGAAGCTGGTTTGCTCAGAACCTGACACATCCTGTTATCACACACCTAGACACTTTGATGTTTCAGCACCAGCATTGTAGCCAGATAAGGGGAGACCTGGGAAAAGGGAAAAGTGAACATCATGTACATTTGTGCAAGAGAGGGGCATTGTTGGGTCAGGTCGGAGAGTGAGGGGTCGGGGGGTGGGGGTCTATAGGAAGTGAAGATAAAGACATCTCTCCTCTCTCTCTCTCTCTTTCTCCTCCCCTCTCTCTCTCAGCACCAGCTCCATTCCTGGAGGTTTATCTTTGAGCTGCACATGGCTCTGACTTTGTAGTTCAGTAATGACATAATTTAATTCATTTTCTAAAACACCCTCTAACGCTCATGAAAAGCAGTGGAAGAAAAACTAGGATGTGTGTGTGTGTGGGGGGGGGGTCTGACAACATAATGACAACACAATTCTGAAAAACATGTTTCCTTGGGGAGAGAGGCAAAAAGACGTTGGTCTTTTCAGTTGCCATGGTAACACCCATCACAAGATAATCCGCGTCGAGAAGAAACCAGCCTCAACCTCAGTGCGTATTCCGACCTTAAAAAAAAGAAAAACATCAAGTTAAGCCTTTAAACATCATGAGTGGATGGGAGGACACAGTAGTACACACACACACACACACACACACACACAGACATACGTACACACACACATTGCGTAGACAGAGAGGACACAGTAGATTCCCTCATCCTCCTTACACTCTTTCTCCAGCATGAATAAGGCTTGACACTGAACAAATAATTGGAAATATCAAGATCCCTCATTTGCATCGGCTTGCACGCGCTAACTGTATTGAAAATGTCATAAGACGACCATGCAAAACGCTTCATGTTCACATCCATACACGTCTTGAGAGATGAGGAACGAGAATGGGGGTGGGGGGGTGGGGGGTGGAAAGCGACCTTTTTTCCGCAGGAGTCTTAGTGAGTGAGCGGAGCGAATAGTATTCGCTTCTGCAAGCTGCTGTTGCTGCTGCTGCTGCTGCCACTGTTACTGTTGCTGTTGCTTGTGGTATTTGGTTTGTGGGGTTTTCACAAGAGACGTTTCACTTTCCCAGTCAGCACATAACAGGCCCGCTCAAAACCACAACTGGAGACGTGAGATAACAGGGGCGCACTGAGAAACACACACACACACACACATACAGAGAGAGAGCAAGAGTATGACCTCAAAAATAGACATGGGCCTACATCTGGGTGTGCAACAATCCCCCGTTTGTGTGCGTGAGTGACATACACACACATACACACACACACACACACACAGAAAAGACAAAGACAAAAGCTGCATATAAGCCTACGAGAGTGTGCTCATCTATGTGTGAACATATTTAATGGTTCCTTTCACATTTGCAAGAGTGTGTGAGTGTTTGTTTGTACGTGCGCGGGTGCGTGAGTGCGTGCTTGCGTGTTTGTCTGTGTGTATGTGTGTGTGTATGTTCAGCAGACAGGAACTGGTTGTTGTTTGCCTCATTAGTTCTGCTGCGCTCATGACTTCCTGGCCACATCTCTGTTCAGACCAAGCTTTCAAGTCCTCCCATTCTTGTGGTTTGACCCATTCTGCATTGAATGCACAGTGCCTCGACCTAACGGGTCTCTCTCTCTGTGCTTTCCCTTATAACACCATTCTCTTCCCCGATTGAGTCACCAAATGTGTGACTGCGTGGGCTTATCTCTTAATAGCACAGTGTCTCCACATACTTATATGGACATGCCCTGATTTTCGAGTTTCCATTAAAACTATGTATTTCACTAATGTCATTCTGATAGGAAAGAATAAAAGGTCATATATACAGTATAGTGTATGTGTAAGATTGGGCCTGTTTACATTGGTATGCACTAAAGATGTGTTCCATTGAAGGAGTTTGTGAGGGCAAGACTATAAAGCACTGGAAGACGGATTTGTTGACTATTAATGGGGGTCTTCATCTTGTGAAACTTGTGAAGTCTTTTTGAGGATTTGTGTGTGTGTGTGTGTGTGTGTGTGTGTGTGTGTTTGTGTGTGGTGTGTGTGAGTGTGTGTCTGTAGTTTCACAAACAAGGAAGCTGGTTTGCAAGCTGACGGTAAGATGACGAAAGATGGAGGGGTGGATCATTAAGGAAAGCCCAGATCTGGCCTGAAACTCAGCAGCAACAGCCATGATGAAATCTGGGATTAGCTAAGGCAAGGCCTGAGCAGTGTGCACCGGAGGGGTTGAGCCGTGGGCAGGGTGTGTAAGTGAGTGTGTGTGTGTGTGTGTGTGTGTGTGTGTGGAGGGGTGGCTCACTAAGGTTCACTCCCCAACCCCCATCCCCGCCTCAGCCGTACCTGCAGGTGCCACATCTGCCAGCTTTAGACTCCGGCTCGGAGATAATCTCAGTAATCCGCCGTCATCCCAGTGGCTATCATGGCACTCTATAACCTCTTAATCCCCCTAACTCCCCAGGACTCCGCAGTCAACCCACTGTCAGACACATCGCGATCCTTATCAGCCAGGCAGCCAGGCTCAAGCAACTCACTTGTGTGTGTGTGTGTGTGTGTGTGTGTGTGTGTGTGTGTGTGTATGTGTGTGTGTGTGTGTGTGTGTGTGTGGCGTGCGTGTGTGTGTGTGTGAGTTAGAGGAAATGTCTGTGACGTGTGTAATGGGGAGGGGTATTTCCTACTGTTTGGCCACCCAGCGCAGGAAATCAGTCAGAAAAAAGCAGAAAGAAATCGAGAATTTCAGGGATCTTTGCAAAGATATGATCTAGATGACAGAGATAAGCGCACAACTATTCCTAGAACCCAGGCAGCCTGAAATCTTCCTTTTCTTCTTTTCTTTCTTTTTTTTTCTTCCTCTACCTCTTCTCCATATTCGACACGCAGGGAAAAAGTAGAGACAAACTCCAGTGGTGTCAGCAAATGGTGTCTCAGCCTATTTGATGGAGGGGAGCCCGAAAATGGAGGCGGAAGATCTGAGAACTAGCAGACCGTGATCAATAAACACTCAGTCTTGCTCTGTGTGTGTGTGTGTGTGTGTGTGTGTGTGTGTGTGTGTGTGTGTGTGTGTGTGTGTGTGTGTGTGTGTGTGTGCGGAGGGGGAGCGGGGTGGAAAGCCATTAAAACGGCAAAGCTCCATCTCTTCCACCACACACTTTATCACCTAATCAATACGCTCATAAAGGGGCGGGCGGGAGGAGAGAATACATCATTTCATCTGAGGTGCGTTTCATATTCTCATTATTTTTATCACAGCGTGCTTTAGCGTAGTGCAATGCATGCTGCTGAGAGGAGGAGAGAGAGAGGGAGAGAGGGATGAAGAGACAGAGCAGTGAGAGAGAAAGGGTGGAGGACAGGGAAAGATGACAGTAGCTGTTTACTTAGCTGACAGCTCCTAACACACACACACACACACACACACACACACACACACACTGGCCTTTGACCCTAGCCCATGTCATGGTTGAGGGTTGAGGTTGAGGGGTTAACAATATTGTGCCCCATCATCCCCACAGAGGGCTGCGGCCTGGAGACTATTGATCAGGGCAAGGGCTATTATTAAACTGGAAACTGTTTATCATGCTGTCTCCCTCTCCCTCTCTTTCACCCTTTGTCTCTCTCATCCCTCTCTCCATTCTTTTTCTCCATCCTTCTCTCTGTATCTCTCCCTCTATCTCTCTCAACCCCTTCCCTTCATCGCTCTCTCTATCTGTCTCTTTCTCCATCTCTCTCTCCCTCAGCTGCTCTAATGGGCTGTGGCCCCATGCCTATGCACCTGTTCTTCTCCTTCCTACCTGCCATCGATTCCCCTCTACCACCCCTGACATACACACACACACACACACACACACACACACACCTCAGCACCCAACAGTCCACAGTGGGTTTTTTTTGCCTCTGAGCCCCCCCCCACCACACACACACACACTCAGTCCTCATCTCCTGTCAGTGGTGAAATATGGGCCTATGCGACGGGCACCGCCCCGCTGATGACTCTTTCCTGTGTCCTGTGTGTGTGTGTGTGTGTGTGTGTGTGTGTGTGTGGGAGAGAGAGAGAGGATGTGTGTGTGTGCATGGGGGTGTGTGTTTGTGGGAGAGAGAGAGAGAGCAGGAGTGTGTATGTATGTGTGTGTGTGTGTACGTGTGTGTGTGTGCATGGGGCGGCAAGGCCTCCTGCGGGAGAGACAGCTCATCAGGCTCCTGCTTTCTGGGGAGGCGGCCAAGTGGAGTGTGACAAATCTCCATTTACCATCAGCGCCGGGGCACATGGGACGCTGGGTAAAATTAGAACTCCGCCGTCGCCGCTACCAGCGCCGCGCCCCGCTGCTAATTCCATTTCTTGCAAATTAATAAGTGTTTTCTCCCCTCCCCCCACCCCACGACACCCCCCCACACACACACACATACACACACACACACACGCTCCCCATGCTCTCCTCCTTGACGAAATGAATTATCTCAGAAAAAAATAAGCTCGTACACCAGTAATGAGCCATTGTTAGGCAAATCCCATGCCGGCTCCATCATTGTTTGTGGAATAAATGCTTGATTATCAGTGCAAAAGCTCCACGCTGTTAGCTCCAGGGCAAGCTACAACTTGTTTTTTTTTTTCATTCTGTTGTGCTTGGTGTTGTTGTTTTTCTTTCTTTTTTTTAATCTTCTCCATTATACCCATCCTCTCTTCATGTTTATTGTAATCATCATTATCGCATGGCACTTCAGGAAAAAAACACTCCTGCTAATTAGGTGATTAATTACAAAAAAATAAACCACTGCAAATTCAAGCACCTCAGGTACATGAAGGAGTGGAGGCCCCTTTTATGTCATTCCAAATCTCAGTGAACACAGACAGACAGAGAGAGAGAGAGAAATAGGGAGAGAGAGAGAAATAGAGAGAGAGAGAGAGAGACAGACAGAGATGTACAGCCTTCTCTAGGCGTGCGTCTCTGGAGGGAATGAAGAGGGCTTCTGACAGGCAGTATTGCTGCATGGCTGGCGTTAAGGGATCTTGCCTGAGCGGCTCAACAGTGCAGAGGGAACTGTGCCATGCTATGCCGGGCAGGACCAGGCGCGGGCGCTGTGCCACACTCACTCACTCAGGTGTTAAGCCTGCAGTTGGCAAGAGACATAATCCGTCTCCTGACGCCAACACCGCCCCCGACCCCCGACCCTCACGTAAACAGAAGGACAGGCTCCTCACCCATCTGTAGTGGTGATGATGATGTAGCTTTAATGATGGCCTGTGCTTGGAGGCTATTGATAGCAACCCGGCTAGCCGCAGCATTGTCTGTCCCTCTGCGATACAAGCCAGATAAGCATCGTCTTTGTGCAGGGGAAACACCGGCAATCAATAGGACACGCTGGGAGGGATCAATAAGCCACACAGGAGCTCAGTGGCCTTCACTCATATGCCAGCCTTTATATGACTGCCTTTTTATAGCCAGCAACATTGTTAGCATAGCATTAACTGCAGTCATAAAACATGATTAGGAATCTGTCACTGGAGGGATGTGTTAATGCCAATTGCTAATGAATATGAATGTTCTCCCCATAAATGCAGTTCTGTTTCATTCTCCTCTTTTCTAGCTCGCTGCGTCTGGAAAGGTTACTCTGAATGAAATGTAAATCAAAGCTTTCTGGGTTGAAAAAAATAGAAAAAGGGAAAAAAAATCACCTCACTGCACTGCCATAAAAGTGAAAGCAACTGCTGTAAGCTCAAAATCCACTTAGCTGTGTTGAGCACCAGAGTACACACAGAGAGACAGATACTGGATGAATACACACACATACACACACACACAAATACACACAAACACACACACACTCACTCACAAATACACCTACTGTGAAATGATATCAAATGTAATTATCTTGCTTTATGTGGTCTACATTTTCTTTACTTGACCCAACCTAAAGGACAGTCTTAGGTAATGAGCTATAGCCTGTTTAAATCTAGTTTTGTGAGGCTTCTGTGAAAAGCTTCAGATCATGTTTTGCCATATACAGAAACAAGACTCACACACACTACACTCCTTACTCACTGACGATCAGCCACATGTAATATATTAAAAAATTATATACACACACACACACACACACACACACATACACACACTCACACACAATTAGATAATGTACCTATGTGGAAAAAAAAAACTTTCCTTGACCTCACCACATTAGAAGGTCACAGTTTCAAAATGAGTTTCGTTTTTGGGGCAAGAATCTTTCCATCTAAGCCACAGCTTCAAAAAGGACACGTTATCTATGCAACTGGTGTGCTACTCATTGCATGTCAGCACCAGAGAGATCAAACACAGTGAGAGAGCTGTGCTGATACTGATCGGTTTTTACCAGTTGTCATGAGAAACTTGTAGGAGTTGGCACGCAGCAATGTGGAGGACTGTGCTTCTGGGTTAGGTAAACAGCTAAACAATGGTCACAATCGAAGCACAGGATGTGAATCTGAGAAATATTTTGCTGGGGAACTTGTCGAGGCGGACCTTCTCAGTATGTGCTGTAATGTACACTCCTGCGAAGGAGGCTTCCAGGAATCCCCATCTCTGAGGGGACCTCTAGCCTCCACTCTGCCCAGCAGCATGGGGCCAAACAGGGCCAAATCCCTCCCAGGAGCCCTGAGTTTTCGATGAGCCACTGTCTCACCACTGGTCCCTGAAGGATGAGTCCTCTGGCCTAATGTGCTGGACTGCTGAGGCATTTGTTTAGTAAACTCACCAGGGGCTGCCCTGAAATGTGTACTCAATGACAATAATAAGACCAGCCTTCCAACACACAAATTATGCTCCTAAGTGGTGCTGGATTCAAGTAAGATAATAAATAAATAAATGAATAAATAAAACATAAGAGGGATGATTTTTTCTAGGATCTAGCCATGAATGTCCTTCACTCAGCCCAACAAAGTTGAAACACAGACAAGTAAAAACTTGGTTTTATGGGAGCCATCAGACAACATTACATGTCCTCAAATCTTCCAAATATACTAGTCCACAGACCATCCTCCCCATCATGGTGATGTCACTCTCCAGTACAAGGGCTTTAATAATTCAAGAGGAATTTTATTCACAAATATCAAAGCTTGCCAGACCATTTGCGAAAGATCCCTGGGGCCTAACCAGTTATTAAAGATGGAAATTATATATTCATAACACAGGATATTGCAGCTTGTTTATTTATAGTTAGATCCATTTTTCAGAGGTATTTTGTCGGAAGACTTCCAAGCCATCTACCTTTTTTGCCCTGGGCAAGAATGTGGGGTCTGTGAGTGCGCGCGTGTGTGTGGTTGGGGGGGGGGGCGTGGGGTACCTAGGATGGCTAAATTGAAAGTGCAGTTTTTCCATTATTTCCAGGTTTGAACACAACCAGCCTATTTCCTTGTTTGTATGTGACCAGACTGCGGAATGAGGAATGTGTCTCTCCAGCAATGCCCCTCCCTCTCCCGGCGGCTTCGCCTCCAATCCTCTGAGACAAAAAAAAACATCTCCATGACATCTCCATTGGCCATTACACCAGTGCAAGTAGGAACAAGGGGTACAAAACAGCAAAACAATGCAATATAGCTTATTATAAGGTAACTTAGTATATCCTTGCATCGTGGAACATACCAGTATATAGTGTCACCTAGTGTAGGCCAATAAAGGCTAACGATAAAGGGTGTCTGGGACCCACTGCTTCCAGGGGCTGACCAGACCTGGCCTGACCTGATGTGATGTGGTGTGAGAGATCCTGAGTCCTTCAGCGTGATGAGGGAGAATGTATTCTCTCGCTCCCTCTCTGCATGGGTGCCCACAGGCACAAGATACTGGTGAATGCACAGCACAGGCAGCACTGACCTAATAAAGAAAGGCTTCTTCGCCCGCTAGCAATGTTGTACAGGAACTGTATTGTTTGTTTAGACATTCATCCATCCATAACCTGAATCAGGTCATTGCTGATGTTTTATTTCAGTCTCTCACAGAACAAAAGTCAGAGGAGGTAGGTAGGGAACTGAGAATGACCCAAAAAAAGAGTAGCTCCTACTTCAGATAGCTTCCACTTATCCCTCTTTATTGCATTTTCTCTGAGGCCCGTGGAATATTGGTTCTGGCCCCGTTGAAATCAGGGCCCTCGTGATCCATCTGCTGGGACAAGTGCACTATCTTGGATGTATCTTCGCTCCAGAGGAAACCACTGTCCTTAAATGAGCCAGAAGGAAATGTATCAATTTAGCAAAACCTATGACTAGGCAGTGGGGTAATTCACTTCATATTTGAAACTCCCCAGGGCTGCTGGTACAGAACATTTGTTGGGTCCTCACCAAGCAGCACAGACGCGCATAGACAGAGAGACAGAGAGAGAGAGAGAGAGAGAGAGAGAGAGAGAGAGAGAGAGAGAGAGAGAGAAGCCTGCTGCTAAAGTACACTCCTCCAGGGTCCTTTGCTGAAACATGGCCACTTTCCAGTCTGCTTGTTTTTCCTCTCTCTCTCTCTTTCTCTCTCTCTCTCTTTCTTTTCTCGTTCTCTCGCTCTCTGCCTCTCTCTCTCGTTTGCTCAGCGCAGCAGGGCCATGATACAGCCAGCACGTTTCTGCTCCAGCTCCGCTCCATCAAAGAAGCCAGCCAGCAGCATGATGACTCAATCACAGAGGGTCAGACATGAGGGCTCTGGTAGCAGGGCGGGTCTTTACCCCTTTCACCCTGTTAAGAGATGGTACGGCTGAGTAGACGTGTTCCAGGAGCCAATAACTCTCTCTCTCTCTCCTGGAGGATTGGGTGTTTGCCATTAGCTTCAAGGACGGAGGGGTCTGGCTAGCGGCCCACCACATAGACACTGTCCCACTTTGTCAGCACAGTGGGATGGGGGGTAGCGGGGGGGTGGCGAGGTGGGGGCAGCCTGAGCCCAGCTCTCTCCACTCACTCTTTGATGGTCACCTAATGTAACTTCCTGTGTTTCTCAATGAGCATGCTTACAAGGTCACCTCCCACTAGCTGAGAACAAAATTAAACTAATGGATGTCGGGTCAGCGTTGTCCCATCCTTAAAACTTTGTTGTGCAAATGCAAGCGTAATTGTCCTTCAGTACCATTTAGCAGGCGCGCCGCGCCTCAGACATCCTATTATATGCGCTGGATTGTTTGTGACTTGTCTTAGCCTTGAGCAAGCAGTTTGACAGCACTAAGCCAACCAGAATTCCTCTCGCTAAACTTCAGAGCAAAACACACTGCTACAATGACTGGCGTCCAGTTCTGTTACCCTTAGAGTTAACAAGCTGAAAGGGAATGGGTTGGCTGGCCCAGTCTAATTCAGTACCACATGTGTGTTTAAACCTAGTGGCAGAATCTCTACAGGTGCAACAATTAGCAAGAAGAACCATTTGTCCAACCCTGGCACTGAACTGAGGCTATTTTTGGGCAGAGAGTGCTGAAGAATGATCTGAAATGAAGTTACCACAAGCTCCTTCTTGGACAAGGCAATCACTACAAAGCAGTAGACTACTTAATGAAAATGCACACAGGCCACTGACCACGCAGAGAGTGGGAGACACACACACACAAATACACACACACACACACATGCACACTCACACACATGCACACACATGCACACACACACACACGCACTGGCATCATGAAAAGGCAACTGAAATTATAAATCATATGTAAATCTAACTTAAAGGGCAAATTTAAATAATGTATTAGCTCTTCACTCCAATGATAAGTCATTCATATAGCATACATATGGTGTATGTGTTGCGCATATAGTGTATGTGTAGTGTTGTGCATATAGGTTATAGAGCACAGTGGTTATGTGCTTCATGTTTGGTGGAGTGCCAAGCAGTGAATCAGGCTTCTGTCACTGCCACGCCACATAGTAGCAATCAGATCTTATTATGTCACACTTCTGTTGTATGTTTGCTCTGAAAGCCTTCACGTGCGGATGGTGCGCTGTGTTTATGCTAAAGCCCAGTCTGCATTTCATAACCCGTCTGAAGGGAAAACCCCTGGGGTCTGAGAGTGAGACTATATTACTCCTCAGCCCTCATCAAAACGCCACTCCTGCTGCTGCATGCAGCCATACAGAGACAGTGAGCATTAGTTCAGCCTCCCGGTGGACCTTGTGCTGAGACCAGGGGCATCAATAACCTGACTCAGGGTGTCCAGCACCCAGAGTAATGGTGTTTCTGGGGGTCCTAGTGGCTTACACCTGGGTCCTGGGTTTTTCCCTGGCAGAGTCCCCAGCACCTACATCAATCCCCCCAGCCTCACATTGCCTCTAAGGGCCCTACACGGCCTCCACCTCATCCAACTGCAGCTCTCCTTTCCTGGGCTCAGATATATGAGGTCTGCCCCCTAACCCCCCACCCCGGTGTCCCTGCTGGCAGGTTGATCCATAATAAGAACAAAGTGCCAGCCGACAATGAGCTCTGAGACAAGCTGATCAGCACTGTAATTAGAGCCCTTTTTATGATCGTTATGGGAGTGGCCACTTAGGGTTATGGATTGGGCTTTGACAGCTGGCCAGGGGACCCATCTCACCCACTTTTTCATACTTGGAGCCGTTCTTCTCTGAGTTTCAGCAGAGCTGTGTAGTCAGTCAACCGTTTTTGTTTGTTTTGCCGATTTGTCCATTTAGCTTTGCTCTCACCCTGAATGGACAGATGGTGCGGATTAGAGGGAAAAAAGACGCATAATATTGTATTATGCAAACATGGGAGGCAGTTGAGGGGAAATAAGTGCAGAGTCATTGGATTTTGACGCGTTGCACATCGCTGTTTGTGCAATTAAACAAATCCATCCTCCTTGTTGTTTTAACACAAGAGTGATTCATTAAGGAGCCTGTTTTAGATGGGGCCCAACAGAAGCACTGCAGACATGGAGGTTTTTAAGGAGTTTCACAGATGATCTACTTTCATGCCCTCTCTGGCCCCGCGGGGAGGCCAAATACAAATTACTAACACAGGCAGCATAGGCAAGGAGATGCAGCGTTTGATCAAAGAGGTGATTTAGTTTCAGACTAATGAGAATTAATGAGAATCCTGCTTCGTCAAACTCGGAGAGAGCGCCCCGTAGCCGCTTGTGGAAATATTCATGAGTAAACACGGGTCATTTTATCATCCATGGGTCAAATTTGCATTATGGGACAGATAAACAATGTCATGTCCTCATTAGTGCTGTTTGTGTCAAACTCCTTATTTATTTGTTTATGTGTTTATTTACGTACTTATTTAACCTTGTCCCTAACTGGTGTGCTGGTTTGCATTTCCTTGTATTTACTTTTGGAACTGTAGCTCCAAACAACATTCATTTTTCATTTCCTCAGCCTGCCCAGGGCTTTTGAAACCAACACCTCTGTAGCTACCAACAGTGTTGTGTCTGAGCTGATTTTGGTCCACATGGACACCGATGCTTTCGTATGATTATGTGCTCTCATATTATCTCCAGTAGGTGTGATTATTGCTCTGCCTCCTTAGAAAGCTCCTCTTAGACAGATATTCAGTCTAGTGCCGTGGCCTAGAAAAAGAGTCTCCTTGGAGAGCCCTGCCGGCGATAAATAAAAACATTGCTAAAACTCTGATGAGCAGTCATAACACAAACATGAGGTCAGTGCCCTCCTGTGCCCTCTCTTAAGTCCTCAAACACTCCACGTGAACACAGCAACACACACACACACACACACACACACACAAGGTTAAATTTGGCTTTGTGTAACACTTTGCATGCGATGCTTGACATACTTGTTTTTATATCACAGCATTTAAATGCACGCTTTCCCTTGAGGGAGGGGAGCATTGGAAGGTGTGTGTGTGCGAGTGTGTGCGAGGGTGTGTGTGTGGATGTGGCTTAGGTAGGGGGGGGATGACACAGTGAATGAGCCATTGCTTGAATAAATAATGAATAATGCAAAAGCACAAAGAGCACTCACAGGGACAAATACATGCGGGAGGTACTCAAGCAGCCACCAGCATCTCTGCATCAGCAACTCCAGTCTGGACCACGGTGTTAGTGTGGGTGTGAGTGTGGGTGTGTGTGTGTTTTGGGGGGGGGGGAGGGGTATGGAGGTGTGTATGTGTGAATGTGGATGTGAGTGGATGAGAGTGTGGTGTGAGTGGATGTGTAAGTGTGATTTTGTGAGTGTGATTGCTGTTTGGATTAGGGCCTCAGAAGACATTTATGAGACTGCACACAATGAGATGCCGGGAGGCAATGGGGTGGATCACATACAGTATATTCCTGGTGAAGAAACTGACATTAAAAAAGCAGAAGAAATGAGAAAAAAAAAAAAAAAAAAACACTAACCGCAGGCAGTTTTCTTAATTGGTCTCTCTATTATGTTTTTGTATCAGCCCTTGCAGATTTGTTGAAGTTAATATTTCATAAGCAACATTTCTGCAGACGCCGGCCAACTTTATGGAATTAATGAATTGAGACAAGACAGAATCCAGTGACTCCTTCTCTATTTGCAGCCACTGGGAGCTCAGATTAAAGAGGCTGCATCAGCAGCAGCAGCAGTACCCTGCCAATTTACTCTCTGCACTGCATGTGTGCATGTCTGTGTGTCTGTGTGTGTGTGTGTGTGTGTGTCAGAGAGAGAGAGATGGTGAGAGAGGGAGGGCGAATGAGACAGGCTGACTGGTCATCAAAGAGAGCTCTGTGATGGGGCTTTAATCCCGGGATTGTTTGGAGAGTACTCTTTAATCTGTGATTATAATAGAAGATCAATGAGATTCCTGTGCATGCTCTTGCAGTGATAAAAACGGAGGATTAGCATCAAATATTCATAAGTCGTTCCGTCTCTGAGGACTCCGCGAGCCGAGAGCCGGGCTGCTTTCCACGGCTCAGTACAAAAACACTGCCACAGATTGGTGTCGGAGACAAAATGGGGGCATATTGTATCCCACTAACAGGGTTGGTATCGGAGACAAAATGGGGGCATATTGTATCCCACTACAGGGTTGGGCTGCCTATGACAAGCACAGCATTGTCTTTGCTTCTGCAGCTTTTTTTTCCTCTGCTGTTTCAAAACACAGGCTCCTATCACAAGTGAGGCAAATATACATCAGCGCCCAGGCTTACAACTGTTCCTGTTTTTGTATTCTGGCTGAGGCCTAGCTTGGCTTGGCTTGGCTTGGCTTGCCTTGCCTTGCGGTGTGCCAGAGAGACAGAGGGAGACGGAGTGTGTTGTCCCTGAGTGCTTTTTGTGGGGGAGACAACCTGGACACACAGACAAATGTAGCATGTCCACGTGACAGGTACAAATAAACAATGGCAATTATTCATGGAGCGAAAGTCGCTTGATGCCTGGGATTGGCACACCTAAATAACACACTCACCCACCCCCTGATTCCCTAACACACAACACCCTTCCCTACACTGCCTGGAAAGTGCTCATCCTTTTCACTGAGCTACAGTGAGGTGTATGTGTGTGTGTGTGTGTGTGTGTGTGTGTGTGTGTGTGTGTGGTGTGTGTGTGTGTGTGAGTGTGTGTGTGCATGCGTGTGTGAGAGAGTGTTGGGGTGGGGGGGGGGGGGGTAGTCTCATGAGTGCTGCGTAGGCTCCTGGCCTTCTAAATATTGCATTAGCCTCCTTTAAGTGAATTCAGCCTTGTGTTTTACCTCGGCAGCAAAATAACTAGAGCATAGCCTCAAAATCATAGGGACAATTAAATAAACAGCAGCACTGGGCTTTCAGAGATTCCTAATCACAGCAAGCAGTCAAAGAAGGAGAAAACGGGAGATAGAGAGACAGAGAGAGAGAATGGGAGAGAGAGCGAAGGCACTGCAAGGTAATCACAGCTAGTTAGCCAGCAGCAGAGGTTGCATGGAAGATTAATGCTAAAGAAATGCAAAGCTATTTTTATTAATATCTGTTTTGTGCAGGTGCGTTTAATACTAAGCCTGGCTTTGGACGGATGGGAATCAAGGGTGAGACGTGTTTGAAATGTGTGACGCTCCAGATCAGATCCAAGGGGGGATTTAGCCAGTTCTGCATCAGCGGCGTTGTGTTTCTTTGATTCCTACGAAGAGAAGCTTCCCAGGGATGCATAGGATAATAGAACATGACACTCGCCAAAGCCCATCAGACACAAGGCATCTTGCTCTGCGTGCTGTTTTGATGAAAAGGCACGCTACCTGAATATTTGTACAGCAAACACGTGCGCACATACACACACACACACACACACACACTCACACACATACACACACAATCACTACAGCATCTGCTCAGCCAGTACCCTTGTGACTCAGGATTGTAATTCTCCATGGTAATTACCCCCTCTATCTCATCCGGTTGAGGTCTTTCGCACCAGTACCAGCCACTCTGAGAGCTCATCTGTCGGCAGGTGTGAGTCAACTACACTTGGCTCTGTGCAATTTGTGCAAAGCAAAGCAGATAAGAAAATCTGTAGAATGCATTGCAATTACAATATTAAATTGCCCTGCACAAATTGTATGTAAGTGTCAAATCCTTGGTCTGACCAAGGAAAATTGTGGCACGATGCAGTGAGATAGTAGCTTGTAGCTGTGTTAGTAACAAACAACTACAAACAAGAAAAAACCCAGTGTACCTCATCTTCCATCACTATAATAAATAATATTATACTGCAGTAATTGTATTTTTCAGATTTTCATTGACTGTATATGGGCAGACACAGAGCCAGTTAAATATCCACTAAATAAAGTTGTAATATCCTGCCAAACAATACAAATGTCAACACTTTAATGGGATTACTTCTCAGCAGTGCAATTTTCTTTAATATTATTTAATGTTTGATGGTATTTGCTTGAAAGCAGATGCAACAAGTACATAATTATCCCAGTAATTAAGCAGCCAAAACACAAGCACTGCACGAGCACCTTTGAAACAGTGAGTGCACGATTCATTAGCATCCGCGGTAAGCTTATTAATCATCTAACAGGCAATTAGCAAGCTGTTAGCAGTCGCGGCTGGTATGTAAATATATTCCTGGGTTAATATCTTCCTCTGATAATAAAGAAAACATTATGAAAATGAGCTCTGTGACTATGTAAATGATCTCTGCTGTTAACAGCACGGCAGCGGTACAAAGTCACTGTGAATTGGGCAAAGGGATGCCCAAAAATCTTAGCTCAGCTGTGAGAGGAATTTAATTGATGGCTATCATCTCACCTTCCAGGCAGTGTAAGGTCTGTGTGCTAACGGAGTGGGAAAGGGCTCTGTCAGATATGTATGTTTAACTCTCACTATGATGCCATGGTTAAGGGTATGTGTGTGTATGTGTGTGTGTGTATGTGTATGTGTGTGTGTGTTAGTGAGGGGATGGTTTTCAACAAGCATCATCTCAGTCTTGTACTGAAGCCAAAAACCTCACCAACATCCTCACCTTAGCCTTAGCTAATTATGGGGAAGGCATTTGAGAATCAGGTCACTTAACCCTTTGTGGGATAAGTCACATGACTGCCTATTTCCTACTGTTAGATGCTAGTGTTAGCATGCTGCTAACCATTTTTAAACCTGTCATGTTTCCTATCTATCTATTTATCTATCTATCTGTGTTTCTATCTATCTATCTATCTATCTATCTATCTATCTATCTATCTATCTATCTATCTATCTATCTATCATCACCTTAGGTAATGATCTCCTATGTCAGTGATAGAAGAGTCAATGTCGGGTCTATCTTATCTCACAAGCACCTTACACTGTCATCATGAGGAGTCTTCTGGTTTCTGATGAAAAACAAAGCAAACAGCATATGGCCCGAGCTCCACAAATCTGATCTGAGCTGCACTGAGCAAAGCCGAGGGTTTTGATGCTGTCAGTTCGACCCTCTTTAAGCTGTTCTGGGCGATGCAGCCGCACAGCACCATCTCTCAGCGGCGCACGGCTGCAGAACCTGGCCTGCACAGCCCTCACGCTACACCCCCCCTCTACTCCTCTCCACCCTACCCACCTCTCCCCTTGAGTAATAAACACTGCAGACTGGTGTTAATCATGCGTGTGACAGAGGAGGAAACAGACCATAATGCACAAACTGTGAATGAATGCCTCTCTCCTCTGGTGTTCCATAAAAGCAGTAGGGGGAAGAAGAGATGGGGGAGTGCTGAACGCTCGCTCTATGCTGACAGATTCACACACACTTCTGGCTTCCAATCACAACCGCAAGTTGGGGGAAGGAAAAAAAAATGGGATGCAGATATGCACACACACACACACACACACACACACACACACACACACACACACACACACACACACACACAAACACACACAAACACACACGTATCCACACTCCAACACACACACACACACACACACACCACACACACACACACACACACACACACACATACTGATGAAATTCCCACCCTTACCTCATCTCTCTCTCTCTCTCTCTCTCTCACACACACACACTCACACATACACGCACAGCCATACATGCACATGCACACACACAGTGTGCAGCCAATTGGATTCCGGCACAGTGTCACATGCCAGCTGGTTTTGCTATTAAATTCTCCCTAATGACACAGCCTTTCTTCCACATTGGTGCATCTGTGCAGCCGTGAAGCGTGTCCTAATCAGCAGCAATACTAGCCCCTTGTATATCTAAATATGCGTGACTGGAGTGCGTTTTATGCTCCCCAGATGTATGAGCTCCTTTGGAGCGGGGTGATTTATTGACGCTTGGCTTCAAGGTGATCCAGGACGGGGCTTGAGCGCTCAACTGATCTGAAAAGCAGCCACCATCTGAAATCATTCACAGCGGGCCGAGAAAACCCCCAGTTTAAAGGGGAACATGTCTGCATTCTCCATGCCAGTGGTTTTCAGACACATGGCCCTCACAAAGAACTCGACAAATAAAAGACTTTTTAATTCAAACAATAGCAGCGACACCAACAGTGATTAAACAACACAAATTTTTGACAAGCTCTCTCCTCTATACTCAGAATATAAGTACATCTTATACAGCCTTTTATCAGTTCCACAAGAGTATATTGGACCATATACTATGTATATATACATGTAGCCTTATCTATGTTATAGTTCCACAAGAGTATATTGGACCATATACTATGTATATATACATGTTTGTTTCATGTAAACTCTACAGCAACCCCTCAAATTTCAAATTGCAATAATTCACATCATACAAATATCTGACATTTTATTTCCATTATGGATGTGACAAAAAATTGCCAGCTTTAGTGAGTCTGTCCAAGTGTTATAAGGAAATAAAACTCAGGTAGCTGACTAGCGCACCAAAAAGACCTGCTCCATTCTCGCCCTAATTACCAACTTGAGTTCATCACAGAATGACCATAATTTCTCCCACTTTGAGATCCCCCCCTCCCATCCAATCAATTAACACAAGGAGCGGCTGGCCCATTAGAAGCAGCCAATGCCTGGGGAGCCATGTCATCTGCACTGGAAATGATTGCTTAATATAGCAGCAGGCGCTCCAAGGAGCGCTTAGCAGAGTACAATCCACTCCAATCAATAACAACAGTCAGGCGATATTGTCTCAAACGAGGGAAGTGCGGCTCGGATAAAAACGCTCAATAAGACGCGACTAGGGCCTTGGAGACGATGAGTCAGCACCGAAGAACGCTGGAGGCGGAGGAGCGAGGGAAGGGGAGGGGAGGGGAGGGGAGGGGAGCCAGTCCCCATTGATGGAGGGAAGATGTACTGCACTTTTTCCAATAACACTCCATCCTGGGCTAGAGACAGATACACACTCAAACACACGCACACACACACACACACACACACACTGCTGTCATGAGGGATGAGAAAGAATGTGCAGTCCTTAATGAGCTCCCCCCCCCCACACACACACACCACACCCACACCACACACATATACACGCAGTATTGCTAAGTATAACTAAGGTTTGTGATGAGGCCACATTTTGACGGCTGCAGTTCATAGCCTTGACATCACCACACACACATATGTGCACCCACCAACACACACACACACACACACACTGGTACAAATAGACAAAGGAAAGGCCACTTGAAGAAGCACAGTTTGATGATTGCACTGCACAACCACACACACCAACACACATACACACACAAGCACACACACATAAGGGAAAGGCCACCTGAAGGAGCACATTTTGATGCCTGCACTGCACAGCTTTGACACAAGTGCTCTGTGACTTTCTGGCTGATGGCGGTTTCGGTCAGTGCTCAGCACTCATTAGTGAGCAACCGTCTGACCTTTGACCTCTCCTTCCCTCGGCTCGCCTGTCACGCGGCGCGGGTCGAGGCAGCCTGTGGTCAGTGACATCTCTGCGCTCCGCCACCAGAGGCCTGCGGACGCTCGGCTGCGTCCGTCCGTGCCGCCCGCCACGGCGGAGATGAAAGGGGCCCGGCAGGATCGCTTGGGAAAACAAAGACGGCCGACGCCGTGTGAAGCGACATTCTCCTCATTCTCGGCCGTATTTGCAGAGCGCCGACATCCAGCCTCTTCAAAGGCACGGCGCATTCCAGCCGGGGCCAGGGATCAGAAGATGCCAGAGTCTCCACAAGCACAGCCTGTCTAGGTAGCAGGACTCATAGCCAGCAGCCCTGGATGTGTGTGTCAACAAGTCAGACAGGGCATAAAATATGAGGAGAAATTCAGATGACTAGATATTAACCCTTCTATCAGTGCTGTCTCTACAACCATTGCCTATCTGCAATATGGTATCACTCATACACGTCAGTACCACCTATATCAATTACATGTTTTCCTACACAAAGTCTCACTGCAGAGTGTTATATTATGGCACAAACAAAGGGCTGTAGACCAAATTACTCTTTATAAAGACAACAAATCAAATATCACAAATGTTCATAATAACAAATTAATTACACATAAAAAGCAGCTATTTCTTATTTTAGCTATTCTGCTATTTCTATAGTTCACCACACTGTACAGTAATATCAGCGTACTGTTTGTGTCTATGTATACCAATGTGACAGATCAACCATGCTGTTATTGGAAGTCCTCTGCATCACTGCTAAAAACATCAGAGGAATGAAATGGAAAATTCTCAATATGGCCACCAGGATTATTTGCACTTAGTTTTGTTTACCAGAGATGGGGGCCCAATCGCAAATAGAGTTTTACCCCTGATGCAATGGAGACATGAAACCAAAATCAAGAAACAGTCAACAGAAGCATTTTGATCTACATTCGTTGATTCCACCTTTGAGAAGTGGGAGATGACAGCTAGGTATCCAGACCAAGCTCAATCTTAGATTGAGATAATCATGAAATAGTCGTGAAAGCGAGGCTATACTTTCATTCCTTCTAATTCACTTCCCTAAGACTGATAAAATATGAATGCTGAGTTATTTAACAGCCCTTCCACTGGTAAGCTTCAAATGAGATATTTCTTTGGTAGCAAAATATTCTGGGTCTTTTTTTCTGACCGACATGCCATTTATGTTTCTATTTTTCACTCAAAATCATCATTCTCAGCTTTTCTGGAGTAACTACCAGTAGTCTTTTTCCACTTCATTCCGATAATGAATGGAGCCCAATACACCGTCATTTTCTTACCTTGGAGTAACGTTTCTGAGAAACATCTGAAGTGACACTTTTCATTACCGTTGAAATGGTAGTTCATTGCAAAATTATCAACTCTTCAAAATATTCTGTTCAACAAAAGGCAGCCTTCCTTCTCACACACCCTGGAATCTGTTAGAATGGATGTGGTGTGAAGCTCCAATGGTCGTCTCTCTCCTGAGACCGTGGCAGAATCAGAGGCAGCCGTTAAAAGGCCACGGCAAGGCCTTCACATTAGCATTCACAGCTGCAATTAAACACGCTCTGCTACATGTCACTTGCAGATCAACCTGCCCTCGTCACTGTTAATTGCCCCTGCAAAGAGCTTGTTTGAAGAGTGCTTGTTGCGCAGAGGCACTGAGGGACATGCACAAACTGTGCTTCATCAAAGCCCATTTCCCTCACACATGCCTGGCCTTGAGAATATACAGGACAGAAATTGATTATTTTACATCATTTACACAAGGCAAGGCACCATGTCCTCAGGGCTGAGAATTAAGTCATGTTGTAATGTACAGATTAATTGAAGTGGCTATCAGTTGTATGGCACTATTAAGGTGCTATTGACGTTACTGAATGATTTGAATGGCTATAAGTGTGCCATTACTTGATGTACTGCTATTATAATGACTTCATTATTCCCTATACAAAGAAGCAAAATTAAGGAAAAAAAGAGAAAGAAGAAAAAAAAAGAAAATGGCTGGAGTTGTACAAATTATTTGTGGGAACTTACATCTTTTATATTATTCTATCAGGAAAGATAAGAATTATACTTGTTTTCAATATTTTCCATATGGGTTTTTGAACTCTTATTTTTTTCCCCTGACTTTGTGCCTTCTGCTGAAGCAGTTGCTGGCCAGAGCTGTGAACACCCAGTGACACACAACTAGCAAGTCTGCATTAAGATTCCACCAGTGCGCTGAAATCCCAATACTCCTTGTAGGGTCAGAAAAATCAAAGGCAGACACATCTAAGGAATATGGGAAAGGGATTCATGGATTAGCGCCCATGGCTTGTAAAGCTAATTAAAAAAGAAGAGGGTAAAATGGTTCTTGTCCGCTCCCAAGGGTTGCAGCACAGGATGATTAGCTGCAGGTGATCAATAGCTCCCAATGCATGTGGACACCAGGGGGGCTGGGGAGGAAAGGTGGGGGGGTGCTGAATTTTAAATAAAAACAAATGCACTTCACAGAGGGACGGATGAATTATTGAACTTTTTTTGCTGGGTGCTGGAGAAGAGTGTGTAGCAGGGGGTTGGGAGGAGAGCGGGAGGAGAGCAAGCTTCTGAAGGAGGAGCTGAGACGCCCTGACAGGCAGCATCAAGGAAGATCAGGGCGCGCTATAGAGTAAACAAGCCTGATCCAGTCTGACTGCTGGGCTACCACTGTCTGCAGGCTCAGCACACACACACACACACACACACACACAGGGCCCAAAGGGAATGAAAGCCACATTAATAACTCCACCCCCCCAACCCCCTTAGACAGATGACAATACTGAGACCGCATCCCCACAATTAACAAACCCAGTAATGACAGCAATCGCTAGCTGGTTTATTGTCAAATTTGGCTAAGAGGTGGATGGGGCAGTGGTGAGGGGGAACTGTGGGCACTGGCTGTGGAATATAGAAAATTGAAGTTTTTTTTTTGTCTCTGCTGGTGGAGATGAACAAACAAACAAACAACCAAACAAAGGATCAACAAGCTCTATGGCCTGTGGTCATGGTAATGACATCCTTAGCAAACACATAGGAAATGGATCTATGTAAACACACAGGCTGCAGCCCCAGCAGGAGGCCTGGGGTGGAGGGTTACGTTTTGTGTGTGTGTGTGTGTGTGTGTGTGTGTGTGTGTGAGAGAGAGAGAGAGAGAGAGTGTATGTGTGCCTGTGTGTGTGGGGGGTGGTTAGGTTTGCTGTCTGCCACCACAGCCCCAGTGCATGGCAGTCCTGGGCTAAGTGACAGCGGAGGTGGACTCTCTTCCCTGGGTAATGTGTGGGGATTGCAGCAGGCTCCCCTGCTGTGAGCAGTGTAGCTCTTCAAAGAGGAAGCAACAATGGGCCAGGTGATTTCCTGCCGCCTCCCCTGCTGAGCCTATCATCTCCCCCTGTAAAGCCACACAGACACGTCTCCATACACCTGCTCTGGAAGAGGGCCTAGAGCCTGCAGAACCATCTCAGCCTCTTTCAAGCTCATTATCAAACTAGCCACGCAGGAGGATGGAGCAAAAATCCCATGTAACTCCCCAGACATGTCAAACGCAATGGATTAAGGCACCAAAGCACAGGCAGCCACTCAAGTACAACAATGTTTTTGTATGGGCGAAGCCACCTTTAATTTGCGTATAAATAATTGACTAAACCCCACCCCACCGCCACACACACAAACACACACACACACACACACACACCACCAACACCACCACCCCAACACACACCATCCCCAAACACACACACACACACACTTTTTTATATCCCTGGAGAGGCTTTTAGTTTGTTCACAAGACGGCAAGGCGGCGTGCTCTGCAAATTAGCCCTTTGGAGATGGCTCACCTCCTAGCTATGGTGCAGTGTGCACACAGCCTCGCCTTTCTCTCTCCTCCTCTCCCTCCGTAATAACCTTCAACTAACCTTTAAACCGCGCTGAATAATTTAAATCCGATTTTCATATCAATGGAGGAGTCAAGCCAGGCAATTATCTTTTATCTGTATACTCTGCTGTCAGAGCAAAGCATAATAAAGTTTTCCCAAGTGGTTGAGTGTATGTGTGTGTGTGAGAGAGAGAGAGAGAGAGAGAGAGAGAGAGAGAGAGAGAGAGAGAAAGAGAGAGAATTTGAGGCACACCAGAGAGAGGGAACAAGAGAATAAGGTGGTGGAGAAAGAGCGAGACAGAGAGAGAGAGAGAGAGAGAGAGAGAGGAGAGAGAGAGAGAGAGAGTAAAGAGGGAGTGGGAGAATAAGAGAGCGAGGGAAAGCTGTAAGCCGGAGATGCTATCTGAAGACATTAATGCGCAGATGAATAATTCAGTAATGACAACGAGATCTGTCATAAAAAACACTGCTTACATCTGCACCGCGTCGGAGGGAGCTGAGTTGTACAGTGTGTGCGCATGTGTGTATGTGTGTGTGTGTGTGCGTGTATGTGTGTGTGTGTGTGAATGTGTGTGTGTGTGTGTGTGTGTGTGTGTGTGTGTGTGTGTGTATGTGTGTGTGCATGTGAGTGTGTATGTGAGTGAGAACACTAAAGATAAACATGACAAATTGCTGGATCATCTGCTCCATTAGGACAGAGGAGCAGGTGCAGGCATGCCGCTGAGGTGCCACACCATGACACACTTACAGGCCCTGCAACAGCATGATGGGAAACACCTCATTTGGGTGACAGTGATGTAGAATGGAGCGGTGCAAGAAGATAGAGAGAGAGAGAGAGAGAGAGAAAGGGAGAGAGAGAGAGAGAGAGAAAGAGAGAGAAGTCGAAAAGAATACAAATTCCCAACGGAACTCATTAAAATTCGACTGCACAACCACCCCGTCTCTCTTTTCCTCCTCTCCTCTTCTCTCGTCTCCTCTCCTCTCTCTCCTCCACTAGGCATACTGAGGGCTTGGCTGGACCAGCCGCGATCTTCTTAATACCTAAAATGCATTGCATTTCTAATCGAACGCGAGTGGGGAAAAGCGAACACGGAAGGAGAACATCTCTGGAGCAGCAGAGAAAGAGGGCCTGTAAGAATAATAGAGGAGAATACATAAAAAAGGAGAAGAGCTGACAAGGAAGAGAGAGAGAGAGAGAGAGAGAGAGAGAGAGAGAGATTGAGTGCAGGAGATGGCAGCATAGACATGTTTTGAAATATTAATACGTGACTCTGGCAGACTGGTACAAGGCAGGTGAGTGCTGAGAGCCGTGCAACTCGTCCGAGAGGGAGTCTGGACTGAAGAGGCCATCGCTATGGTGACCCAGCTCTGAGCTTCACATCTCATGATTTCCTGGCATTCCTGTGGAACGGCCAAGGCGACGCACAGGGGTGGTGGTGGTGATGGTGGTGTGTGTGTGTGTGTTTGTGTGTGTGTGTGTAAGTGTGTGTGAGTGTTTCTGGGCACTGGTATCTCAACCCCTCCCTGAAGCCACTGGGGGGATGCAATATCCAGGAGCTGGGGCTTTATTTGAAGTCATTGACAGAAGCACTGCAAGCCGGCCTTTTGCAATCTCCCTCTCATTTCCTTTGGGCTCTCCGCACAGCTGTGTGCTTACCTTGAAGGGTCGAAGCAGGGGGTGTGGGGTGTCTGTGAGTGTGTGTGTGTGGGGGGGGTGTTTCTACCAGCTCCAGCACGTCCATAGATGGCCCAGTTAGCGGAGAGAACATCTGATCCGTTTAATATTGTCATGAGCGTACAGATGCACTCACTGACCCGTTCCACACACCGCTTTCGTCTCCTATCAAATGATCAATTTGGCCTTGCATGTTGCGGCTGTAATTTATTTGCCTGCCTTTGATAATGAGGGAGAGGATTCCCAGTTGTCGCATTTTTCAGTGCTGACCCCTGGTATTAGCCATTAGCCGTAATCAGTACTGAATTAGAAGCTGAGTAATTGTCCACAACCTCAGCATCTTTTCCCAGAGCCGGTACCCATCGCACTGAAGGCTGCTTAAACACAACTTCAAGGGGAATATGCCTAATGATGTGCACAACAGCAGCAAAAAAAAACAAAAAAAAAAACGCCATAATCATCGCAAAAACTCCCACCATATTTCCCTTCTTAAACGGGTTCTCTTCAAAAACATATACGTCCCTTAGAAAAATGCTTTCAAACTAATTCCTTTTTTACAAAAGTATAAATATCATTAAGACATATAACAGCTAATTAATTATGATGAATATCATTTGTGTGCAAGACAGCAGAAATAATAGGGGAGGCTGTGTGTGTGTGTGTGTGTGTATGTGTGTGTGTGTGTGTGTGTGTGTGTGTGTGTGTGTGTTGGGGTGGGGCGGGGGGGGGTTACTTTCTCTTGTTCTACTGAAGCACCCTGCTGAGGAAGTTAAAATAACCCTCAGTCAGGCGCGCTATTTTTTCTTTGTCTTTAATACAATTTGTTCTCCTAATTATGCAAATTGACTCCGAAATTAGCATAAGTTCTGTAGCGCCAAAAAAGAGAAGCACGGGCTAGTGTGATGCCAGTATGCCCTTAAGCCCTGCTACTGTTTCTGCAATTGATTTTCCATGTCTGTCTGTCTTGCTGGAGGTGAGGAGTTCTGGGTGGGTAGTTGGTTGGACTGGTTGGGTTGGGTTGGGTTGGGTTGGGTTGGGTTGGGGAGAGCGGGGGGGATAATCAGTGTCTCTCTCCTGAGGGCATTCTTCCTACCTGTGGCTGGGCGACTCTATCTGAGGCAGCAGCAAGTGTTCTTCCCTGTCGGCTCCCTTGAGAAACTTCAAGGCAGCTCAGTCTGCTAATTCACATGTTCTGCCTGCAGAAATCACCACACACACACACACACACACACATACATGATTACTTCAAGTCCAGTGCTGGCCTACGCATTTACATCTTCAAACCTGATAACACAGCAACATCATTTTACTCAGCCTTGTAAGAAAAACAACAAAACAATGATAATATTAGAAAACATGCCAGGGGCGGTTGTGTCATAACAGCAGAGTGTTTACATGTAGTTCTGTTCCTTCAGCATACCCAGAGGACGTAAACATCTGCCTCGCAAATTAATAAGAAAAATCTGATACATACTGTATGAAAACACAAGTACACTGGAATGTAATAACAATTTAATATGAACAAAAATATATTTTCATACAATGTAAACATTGCCTTTTAAATGCAGAGGTTCTTTTATAATGCATAATTAGAAGAAATAACCAGAGGAAGATGCTGCAAGGATGGAATCTATTATTCCCTTAAAGAAACCAATTGAAGGACCCACAACACAAGCATCACACATCACAGAGGCAAATCAGAGGAGTGTGTGTGTGTGTGTGTGTGCACGTATAATAGAGATAAAGAGAGCGAAGAAAGAGAAAGATCACTCTCTGTACTGAGTGATTATAGTGCCTTATGGCCATGGCCCCACAGTAAGCACACACACCCTGAGTTTTGTAAACAGACTGACGTCTCAAGAGACCTTCATCGCCTCTCTCCCCCTCTCTCTGCCTGTGATGCCAAACTCACTTTGCTTCTCCTCTTCTTTCACCTCTCCTTCTTCTTCCAGTATCTCTTTCTCTCTTTCAGTCTCTCTCGTGCTCTCTCAGTCTCATTCTCTCTTTTTCTCTCTCTTGGCCTCTGTCAGTCTCATTCTTTCTTTCTCTCTCAGGCCGTGCCTGTCACAGTGTGGGGGCTGGTTAGACTCTGGGAACACAAACTCACTGATCGATATGCTGCACACTCCCACAGGGGTTGTTAGATACCCTTCCTTTGCTCCCTCCGTCACACACACACACACACACACACACACACACACACACACACAGACACACACACACAAACACCTCGCCTTGCCTCCCGTCATGGAATCTGAGGGGCTGACAGGAGTTGGGGGTGTCTCCCCGAGGAGGTCGTGAGAGGAAAAGGCCTTATTCCTCATACACTCACACACACACACGCACACATTCACACGCTCACACACATTCGCCCAGCAAGCTACAGCCATATTTATGTGTCAAATGGGGCGTGCTGACAGAGTGCTGTGACTTAAAGCTCCCATTTCCTCAAGTTTAACGAGCCACATTAGAGCTCTTAGACTTCCACACATCTCTCCCCTCTTCCTCTCTCGCTCTCTCCCTCCATCTCTTCACCAACACCCCATCACCAACTGCCCCCCCCCCCCACACACCCCCACACCCCCACCCACCACCTTCCCCTTTCATTAAAGGTGAAGTATCGAGCTTTGTGAAATTCATTTTTCCCCTACCTTTCATTAGCTCCCGGCAGTCAAAGGGAGTTAGCATTTCAGCAGTGTGTTCATAATTTAAATGGCATTGCTGTCTGTCGGCGGAGCGCTCCATGAATAATTCAGTGCCATGTCTCCGTCTTCAAACAGACAAATAGAACAGGATTATGCCTCCACAAAGCAAACAATAAGCATGCCAATCAAAATGGCACAATTAATTTGGTAATTAGGCAGCCCAAATAAACGAACAGTAATTAGGAACAGGGAGGAAGCACAGTCTCAGGATTGCATCGTTTTTTTTACCGTCCTAAAAGCCACCATTAGAGGTCCGTAATGACTAAATAGCAATAACATGATTTACAATGATAATTTCAGGATCCTTGATATGTTTCTGTTGTTTTGTTTTTATTATTGCGGTTGATGAGAGCACAAAAGAAAGGATCTCTGATTATCTCTGCAATTGTTGTTTGTCACAACAAGGCATTCTGACAAGCTTCTTCTTGGCCCATATACAAGAACACAGACATTTATCAGTAATGGACCTGTGCTAAAATGAAGGCCAAAGCAGATGTTTGTCACTGTCAAACTACTGCTTAGGAACATATAATGTGTTGCAAAGGGACTGCTTGTTATAGCAGCAAATCTCTTTGAACGTAATATAGGCTTCACCTTCAGGCTACAACATGATTTATCGACTGCATGTGTGCACTGGTTTGGATAAACATGGAGAAAGTCATAAATATCCACTAAATGTATGTTTATGCATTTGTGTGTGTGTGTGTGGGTGTGGGTGTGGGTGTATGTGTGCGCACTAGTTTGGGTAAACATGGTAAAAGTCAAAAGGATACCAGATATGTATGTTTATCATTCTATACCCCACCTCCCCTATTCCAACTGCTTTGAGTCTGGACACAAACTAGGCCGTCAGAGGAGGCTCTGCAGCTGCTTCTCCTCAGTATGACGACACTGACGACCTTCAAAACATGTCAAGGATGTGCATTTATTTACACTCTCTAGGAAATGAGCATTATCCAGCACTTGAGCCACAGCCATGGGAGAGTTTGCAGCCAGCTTGACCAGCCTGCTGTGTGTGTGTGTGTGTGTGTGTGTGTGTGTAAGTGTGCAGAGGAGAGGGGCTCCTGGAGGTGGCTTTAGTCAAATACGTCTGTGTGTGTGTGTGTGTGTGTGTGTGTGTGTGTGTGTGTGTGTGTGTGTGTGTGTTAAAGGAGAGGGGCTCCTGTTGGGCAGGAGGTGGCTTTAGTCATATGCATGTGTGTGTGTGTGTGTGTGTGTACATGCAGAGGAGAGGAGAGGAGAGGGGGGAAAAGAGCTTCTCTTATACAGGAGATGGCTCCAGTGTATCTCTCCTCTGGTTAAAGCACAGAGGCAAGCAGGCTTCACTGCCTTTCTCCGGGGGCATAGAGCCATCAGGTGGTGGAGGAAGGAGAGGATCACACACAGCATAACAGACACATCTCCTCACACACACACACACACACACACACACACACACACACACACACACACCAGGCATGACAGAGAGACTGAGAGAGGAAACGGAAGACGGTTGTTGTAGAGAAACACTGATTTAGATTCCACAGCCCTCGTGTCGAAGTCAAAAGGCGAGGAGCAGGATGCGGAATAAAAAAAAAAAGACGACTGGAAGAATCATTACTAATAAATGAACACCAGATAAAAAAGAAAAGATTTCCCTCAAATCTTCCCATGTTATGTGAATCTTTAATGCAAATGGAATTTCAAATGAGCCCCAGCTATCTTCAGGGACCTCCACTGGTTTCTGCAGCCCCTCTATTAAAATTTATGCTGCCGTTGATTTATAAATTTTATTAATAGCCTCTCGCAGAGGGAGCGGGGGGGTCATGGGGGTGTAGGAGGGGGGGTTGGAGTGTGTGTATGAAGGGAAAGGGGGTGGGGGGGCAGAGGCAGTGAAACAGCCTCACCCCATCCACCGTCTCCGTGCCAAGTGTGGGTGAGCAGGGTTCCTCCCGACACCGCGCCGAACAGCTCTGCCCCGATCTGTCTCCCAGTGATTTTATAATTGGACTCCGCTCATTGTTATTCAAAACCCTGCAGAACCAATTAGTCCGGGACCTCCTGACCCTGTGCTGCTATGAAATGGCGCTAACTAAAGACTCTAAGTGAGGCAGCCGAGAGCCAAGGTCTGATTTCTCCTTTAGTTCCTGATTAATAATCCTGTCAGGCTTATCACAGACATTAAAGAGAATCGCTGGTTAAGGCCCAGCTCTTCCTCTCTTTCTCTCCCCCTCTCTTCCTGTCTCTCTCTCTCTCTCTCTCTCTCTCTCTCTCTCTCTGTATTTCTCACTACTCTGTTTTAATGCTTCTTCTTTTCATGCCTTTCTATTAATCTTTAATGATGGCCGGGTCAGTCATTCCCTTTTGTCTTGTCAGATAAATGTAGTGTTAACAGGATAATGAGATTTCTTGAGCTTGCTGTGGACTTGGCGGGGGGGGTTGGGGTGTACAGGGTGACCCCAGCTTCAGCGCAGTTCAAGTATAAGTGTGTGTGTGTGTGTGTGTGTGTGTGTGTGTGTGTGTGTGTGTGTGTGTGTGTGTGTGTGTGTGCGCGTGGGTGGGTGGGTGGGGGGGTTAGCAGGGTATGGCTGGAGGCTGTTAGGTCGGTGTCTGATGGATGGGGCAGTCATAAGATCATGCTAATCTGCAACATACCCATCAGTCTTGTCAGGCAGCAAACTCTCTCCTGCACACCTCTAGAGACGGAGCAAGCTGGCTGACTCCCTGGTGACGTCCATAATATGTGCAGCTACAGAAAACATTGGTTTTAATCCCCCTGTTTGCAACAGATGTTAAACACATGAAAGTGGTATGTGAAGAGTGACAGCAAACACACAGATGCTCGGTTGCCTTGTGAAGATGTGTGAACACGAGGATGAAATTTCACTTTTATTGCGACAGCGACAGAGCAACACGCAGACACACACACAGCTGAGATGATGTATGTTGCACAGCTGGGCATTGTTTATCTCGGCGAGGTGATCAGCCCAAGGTCAAGAGAACACATTTGGGCTGTTTGTCTGTCTGTCTGCAAGCCTGCAGCCCTCGCGGCGAATCTGAATCACACACCACTGTCTCATAAATGTCAGCGGAGTAATCTATGAACAATCAGGCTGTGCTGCTGGCCCGCAGAGGGACTGAGTGTGAGCCAAAGCGTTTTCCCTCTCCACACGTCCACATCTGACAGCTGCAGACTAGCCTATCAGAGCACCACATGTGCTTTGGAGGAGGGCGGACAGAAAGAGAGTGTGTTTGTGAGTGTGTGTGTGTGTGTAAGACAGCAAAAGAGAGAGTGAGCGAAAAGCAGTAGCGTTATTAAAGAAATAATGCACATCCCCAATGAATCACAATTAAGGGAAACCCACTGATGTCTTTTGTTTCCAAAACCACTATTTTAAATTTATTTTCACAAATACATAATAGTTTTTCCCACAAGACTCACAAGAGCACCTTAAGAATAATCTTCAAACAGGATAATAGTTGAAATCCATCAAAGAGAAAGACACCCAGAGCCCCTTCTTTTTACAGAGCAATTGCTTTGAGGATCTCTAAAGGACACCTGAGAAATGTGCCTCTCTTTCCAGATATTTTTTCCACACACAAATATCTCAATTTAGCCCTGGTCTCTCTAGTGACATTAAGGATTCCGAGTGTGTGGCAGCCTTTCTGCAAATGCTAATTGACGTCTCGTACACGGGCACGCGGAACAGTCGGCAACCTGTCAGCGATGGGGTGCAGTGCAGCCTGGCGCACCTGAATCCACAGTAAGGATTGAAGACAGTAAACTGCTAGTGTAATTGGAGCGGCGCGGAGCGGAGAGGAAAATTAAGGTTTTTGTGCTGCTGGGTGCAAAGAGAGGAATGATGGGCTGCTGGGTAGAAATGATCTGAAACATACCATGGCACAGTAATAATCTCTCTGTAATAAGAATTCATTAGGTCAGCCAGGTTGATTTCCTCATCTCTCTAAATTGTGACTGCATATATATTCCTCATCTCTCTCAATTGTGACTGCATATATATATGTGTGTGTGTGTGTGTGTGTGTGTGTGTGTGTGTGTGTGTGTGTGTGAGAGAGAGAGAGAGAAAGAGAGAGAGAGAGAGAGAGAGAGAGAGAGAAGAGGAATGCACAGCAAAGGGGTATAGTGTGATATAGTGTGTATGTGTGCGTGCGTGAGTGTGGAGGAGGATGTAGAGCAAAGTGGTATAATGTGTATGGAATGGATGTGTGTGAGGACAGGGGTGTAGAGCAAAGTGGTATAGTGTGATATAGTGTGTGTGTGTGTGTGAGGAGTCATAGTGGAGGGTGAAAAACACTCATTCTTGTGGTCCACTACTCCCATGGCGAGTGCTACGTGCATCCAGGCCAGTTGCTGTGGCTACCTCAATCATCAGGCCTTCTCAACTCGCTAGTGGCTTTGAAGAGCTTTCTAACAGCCTAATTCCAATGCATCTCTCAACACCTGTTTCCCTAATAAATGTCCTATACACCCTCACTCCCACACACACACTCTTTGGACACTTAAGAGAACACTTACATTCACTCATGACACTCTTATTTAGATGAAGTCCTGCATCAACACCTGAATGTACAGTATGTTCAATTCTCTCTGATACAAAAGGTGAAGTAGACATGAAAGAGAGAGAGAAAGACAGAGAGAGAGAGAGAGAGAGAGAGAGAGAGAGAGAGAGAGAGAATACACTCCACATCATATCCAGTTCATTAACATTTTGAAGTCATGGCGCCCCCTATCAGTGTGGTATAATAATGAAGATAATGACAGGGTTTTAGCCTGAAGCAGAGGGCGTGGAGCACGCAGCTCCAATGGAGTGTCCTCCAGCCTCCTGTGACTGGCAGATTTCCTAATAACACCAGACTGTGGCACAACAGTCAGTCACTGCACCACTCCCTCCACAGCCATCTGCACGGATTGTGTCTCCTTCCTCAATATTGTCAGATATCTGCACTTATTAAGTAGACAAATCTCTTTCATTAAACGCCGTCTGGAACTGATAGCATCACGATGCTATCTTAAGGCCTTGTCTTCATAGTCTTCATACACTGCAAGAACTGCTGCTGGATAATCCGTCTCTCCCTGACATCAAACGGACAGCCACTAGTCCTGCTTTTATTGTGCTCCTGTCCAGCCTCCCAGAGAGATAGACATCAAAACTTCTTTTTCTGTGCTGCAATATTAGATGGACTCGTGCCTTGCAGCAACATGGTATACTCTCAGTTTAAATTCCTATTTAATTTAAATTTTGTGCCCAAAGGGGGGAATGGGGGGGAAGAAGGGGGGGGGAGGTTTGGTTCAGGATATCACAATGCTGAGAGCTCTAACTCTGTGTTTTCCTTTCTGGGTTTCTTTGCCCTGCCCTTTTTGGTTTGCTTTCCTCTGAAGGATCACATGATTGTGGCTTGTGGGAAGTGGGGATGTTAAAGGGATATCACCCACATAAACCCAGCCCTCTAGGGTTTCATCAGACGCCTCTCTTCCTTCACTCACTCTCTCTCTTGCTCGCTCCTTCCCACTCACACACACACACACACACACACACACACACACACACTTTCGTTCTCAGACCATCCCTGCGTGCTGCCGCTGGGGAGGAGGCCTAGAAGAATGGAGGTCAGACCAATCATCTGTCTGACCAGCCTGCCTGCCTTGGGGCGCCTCACACAGACAATTACATTAAATCTGCTTCCACAATGCCTCAGGGCCCATCTTGAAAAGTATCTGCCGTCTCCACACACACACACACGGACGCACACACACATATACTGACTACTTAAAGAACATACAGTAAAATCTGTCTGGAATGACGCTGGAACCGCAGGAGTAGGCATCAGTCCAAGCAGCGTTATGTGGCTACAGGCAGTGGCTAGTTAGACATGACTGTTTGAAACAGACAAAAAATGCAATTCCTAAAAATGTCTCTGCCAAATGTAATTTATGTTAGAGGCTCATTTATATGCTAGCATAGGCCTGGCTGGTCTTGTAGTTTGTCTACAAGCCTACACTATCACCTGAACTAAATTTGGTGAAAAGGTGAAAATAGCTTTTAAAAGAAAGCAGATGGTTGAAAAGAGCTGAACTGTGGTATGTAGGTTAGACTTTGAGGAAACAGTATGGACAGCAGTCAAGCAGGCTAAGCATTAGCTATAGCAGTAAGTATTAGCTGCTGTTTACGGAGCAAGACAGTAAAGTGCTTGTGGGTTTTGGAAAGAGGAAGAGTAGTTTTTGCAATAAAGGCAGTTGTGGCCTAGTCTTAGACTTAGCTGATACCGACAACACATAAGGGGGCAGATAAGGAAGTGAAGGGTTTCTCGGAAAGTTCCAAGCAGATGAGAGAGAGCGAGAGCTTGTAAACTTCTGTCCACTTTTATATGCAAACACACACAAACATACACACACACACACTCAAGCTTTTTCATGTTCTCACTCTTCTTTGTGTATGAGTAACACACTACAACATATATTCACATCAGTACTTCATTATGTTTTACGTTAACATTATGTTAACTGTCTTGCATTATTTTGTCATTGTTTTAGCAATAGCAACATTGTACCTAAAATGTCATGCTAATAAAAGACTTTATTTGAATTTAAGAGAGAGAAACACAAGTACAATAGGAGGATACGAGTTTCAGAGGTGGGCATTAGGACCCTGGATCCTGTGGTCAGGACTTGGGTCTGGGTTTGGAGCAGGGAGTCTTGCGGTTGTATTGTGAAAGCCAGATATAGTGGTGGCTGCTGACAAGTTCCGCAAATCTAAGGGTGCAGTGCAGTTAACATGCTTGCAGACACATGCTAAACAGGATCATCTTTATGTCTCCACAGCCTCATTAAGTTCCTCTTCCTGTCAGTCAGCTTTCAGTGCTCAAACTACTCTGCTCTCTTTCTATATGTCTGTGGAACACGCCCATGAAAAGATCTTAATTCTGATGTGTATGACAGTGTGTGTGAGTGTTCTGTCAGTCCTCTGTCAATTATAGTATACATTGGTGTTTCAATCTTGGTGAAATGATGTGTACAAAGACACATTCAAAGCCTAAAATAGAAAAAAAGACAGAAAAAGCCTGCAGGACAGTGACAGGACAGTGTAATTATTTGAAAATAAATCCTTATGACATCTGAAGGTAAAGTCCCCCACCCCACACACACGCGCATACACACACACACACACACACACACACACACACACACTCATACATACACACAGCGAGCTCTTCTCACATCCTTGTTGAGGTGATGTAATGTTTGTCTTTCTGAATGTTAATGCCAATTTCCTCTTCCTGTCTGTCTTGCTGTGGGCTCTAAGAGATCCTCTTCTCCTCCTCTTCCTCCTCCTCCACCTCCTCTTCTTCCTTGGGCTGCACACTGAACAGACCCGGGGCCCCCCTGTGACGCCGGACCACTTTTGCAGCCTGCCATAAATCCTTAACGACAAACTCTATAAACCTCTTTGGGCCTGAATATTTATGGAGGCCTGTGAATCCCCTGAGTGCGGTTTGGTGTCTCAGGCTCAGTGCACCACAAACGCTGCTGGCTTGTCTCCAGGACTCTTATCTGCTGCTGGGGAGCCGCCATTTCCACAGAGGCCCGGTGGTCTTGTCTTCCTTCGGCAGGGAAACACTGACTAGAGAGTGGGGGGAAGAAATCCAATAGAAGAGTCAGGTCCAAGTGCCAGAAAACTACTCTCAACACACACACACACACACACACAGATACACACACACACACACATACACAGACACACACATACACACACACACACAGACACACAGACACACATATACACACACACACTGTTGGTCCTGGTGTTATGGGAGCTTTCACAAGCATCTGCACGAGCGCGGCGGCTTCAGAACACGTCGTCCCGGCCGGGTACTAAAATATCCTGCAGGCATTTGTGTAAGCTGAGTTGAGTGGTCAACTTAGAGATGCCACTAATGGCATGTTTGTTCAACCAAATTACAAACAAGACAACAAGGCTGGTTTGTAATGCGTAGTGATTTACAGTGGCCTCCACACGTCTCAACGCTGCTTCTGTCTCTCTCTGGCAGAGCGGGAGAGAGAAAGGAGCCGCTAGAAACTTCTGACCCCGTTGAAATGATCAACAGTGAGCCTTTACAAGTCTTTCAGCACTTTCCAGCTTTGGTAATTACTCCCGTTTACCATTTTAATATCTGTAATCCTAACAACCTCCCACCCCCACCCCCACAGCAGCCACCCCCCACCCCCCACCCCCCGACTCTTTTCCGTGATTCATGGGTAACTGCCCTCGGGGGGAAAACACCGATCATGGAAATCTGCCAAGCGCCTGCTGAAGCCGAGTTTCCCTGCGGAGCGTGGAGATGTACTGCAGCGAGTGTTTCATCAGGGCCGGCGCAGCCGTTATTTGCTCTGGGACACCAACGTCTCGGTGTGATGATTGCCCGATGGTTTATTTAACTAATCACAATACGTACAGTAACTCACTGCCCCCTCTCTCACACACACACACACCCACACACACACACACACACACAGAGGCTCACAGACAAGCCAGATGGGAGGGAATGCTACATATACTGCTTTAGCTTTAGCCCGCATTCCCCTTTCTAATGTCTGATTGTATCACCATTAGGCACTTGGGGTGTGTTTCACTCAGCTGAGCACATTAATATTAACGTCTGAATCCAAAAGGTAGCACATCATCCTTTGTTAGTCTCAGTGAGGGGCGAGTACATGAAATAAATGCATGTATGCAAAGCTGTTCCTAGTTCATGGCTGTGGTCCATCTTCCACAACAGAGGGGTGTCTTTGCATTGGATGTTCTGCTGTGTGGTCAGGCACAAGGTTAAAAGGGGACACACATCAAAATGCTAAAGGCCTCAACAGGAAGCACTTGTGTAAGTCGGGCAGGCAGCACTCAAAACAGAAATGCTCCATCAGCATGCGGTGGCATGGGGTGACTTGTGCAATGTCAGAGTGGCACCAGGGGTTTTGGTCTCCTCAACAAGAGCGCCAGTCCTCAGGTTAAAATAAGACATAGGGGTGGGTTTCACTGTTTGATGGCTTAAAATGGAAACATTACTTGTATATGTAACAAACACTGGAAATCATAGCTTTCCATATAAAGGCTTCAGACTTCGTTCTAAACGCTCAGACGAAAAAAAAGAGGGCAAAAAAAAGGGCAACCTCTGGCGTCGCCAAATCAAGCACAAACTTTTTTTTTCTTCTCAAATGAAGAGGCAAGTCTGGAGCAGAGCTCTGCGAGACGAGCGCACATGGACCGGAGGTTTCACTTCCTGTGTGGAACGATGTCAGGTGGACTCGAGACCCCTTTGCAGCTGGGCTTTCCCTTCAGATCCCAGTATTTTCCAATCCTGTTCCTTGCGCCGTGTCCCACGTCCACCTCGAAGCTTCTACAAGGGAGCAGAAAACAGGCGGAGCGTATGGCTGCCAAGGTTAATCCCCAAAGGCATGTGCAGCTTTGCTCCAGATCTCCCTTATTAGACGAGTGAAATAATCTCCTCCAAAGTGGCCGAGATGACGACAGGCCAGATTTATGGTCTTTGTACAGGAGCCAGCAGAACAACTGCTCCCGCACGCATCATGAAAACTAATAAGTGGTGGGGGGATGCCCTGCCAATTGCATTCATTTGTGCATATTTGGATCCTCCAACATCTGCCAGCCCCAAATAATTTATGCCCTACTTTCAACAAAGGGCACAGAATGGTGAGGGGGTGGAGTTGGGGAGGAGGGGGCATCTGACACCAAGTGGCGAGGGTTGCGTGTGTGTGGAGGTGGAGGGGGGAAACTAACATGCTCTCTCCATAACAACAACATGTCCCTTCAGACACCTACTTCAGAGAGCTCCTTGCCTGCTGTCTTGGTTCCCCAGCTTGAGTAAATAGCATGCTATGTATATGTGTGTGTGTGTGTGTGTGTGTGTGTGTGTGTGTGTGTTTGTGTGTGTGTGTGTAGCCTTCATCCATGCTCCCCTACCCTCTTGTTTAGGTCTTGGCCTCAGCATTCACTCTCTCTCTTCAGTTGTGTTTTCTGTCATAGGTCTGTGGGGAGGGGTCACTCCCAAGACCACAAAGGTCTCTTCTGAGCGCACACACAGGTATGACCCATACGGCACAACCGTGGGACAATGAATAATCTCCTATAGTGCATCTGTAGATAAGAGTGTGGAGGAGAAATTAACCATCTATCATATTATCAATCAGGCTTCAGGTTGTAGCACAACACTATGAGATGATCAAACATCTCAAGGGTGCATCAGTATGCAAGGCAGCCTCAGTACCAGCCGGCGCATAAATCATTAATTTGCCTTACCCAATTACTGCCTCACTGCAAGTAGAGGAGAGAGGGAGAGAGGGAGAGAGAGAGAAGGAGAGAGAGAGCGAGGGAGGAGAAAAAAAGATGAGTTTGTGAAACGAAAGACTCCTACGGAAAAAAAGGGGCAGAGGAGGGTGGTGCATTTCAAGGAATGAGTTTGTAACAACAACACGTAGGAAAATGTGGAAACAGTTTTCCTCACCTTTCTCCTCCATCTCCCCTCGGAGCTGACTGCTCTGTTTACAATAAACACACCTACCCACACACACACACACACTCACACACACCTACACCCCCCTGTCCTCCAGCTGATGCTGAGGCCGTCTGAGGGTGCGGCAGGAGTGATTGTGCCGTGTCGCTTCATAGCGCGGCAGACGTAGGCACAGGCACCGCCGCCATCCAAGGGCACCTCCAGCGCAGGCAATAATCACAGCTGCTGTGTTTACCTCCATTATTGGGGACAGCTGGAGCAGCCAATCAGGCCTCCTGCTGGGGAGATTCCACAATCATTTGGGCAGATGTTGCAGAGAGGGCCGCTGGCTGAGTAAATATTCATACCGGCATTATGAATTGATTTTCACCTATTTCCCCACAGCAAGGCTCTTGTGGCCCCTCGAGGAGCCTGCCCACCAATCAGCTGCCGTCGTGCCTGTCAGCCAGTCCAATCAGGATACTCAGACAGCACACATATTGGACGGTGACTGAGGCTAATCACACCTGGGTAAACAGAAGGAGGGTTCAGAGGTCTTCATTATCTGGCCCTCCAAAAAATCTAAAAAACACCAATAACTTCTCCTTCAAATTCCCTTTTTTGAAACAAATCATTATCTTCTCTTTGTGGTTTGGCAGAGCGGACGCATAATTTAATACCCATGATAATCAATCACTTAATGAACCTGTGAGAAAGAGAAAGACAGAGACAGAGAGAGCAAAAGAGAGAGATAGACAGAAATCTCTCCATTCGGAGAGCAGGGTTCTTAATTACTCCCAGAGATCCGGCACAGGCATCCTGCAGGCCCCTGCTGTTGTGAGGAGACGATAAGGCGCAGGCTGGGGCCGGCAGGAGCCGTGGGACTCCTCTAATGTGTGTGTTATCTGCTGCAGGCCACACTCAGCTCTGGCTGAGACATGGCTCAGGTGGGGGACCGAGGGCCACTGCGGCTGGCAGAGGCTGTCTGGCACAGGCTGCAAGGGGGCAGGCAGGGGGTAAAGGCCGCAGTGCACTCCTGCCAGAGGAAATGTGTCACTGAGTTTGAGGTTGTAGTTGGCAGTGGGGTCATGATCTCTTTCAAAGAGCTCACCCAGGACAGGGGACCAATCATGTCAACCAGAGATGAGAGAGAACTCGTTTTGCCATTGACCACCATGCTAGGTAGCTAACACTGGTGAAATAGGTCAAAAGATCAGCGACAGGATGTAATAAAGTTTGTGTGTGTGTGTGTATGGACTGGTACACTTAACACAGGAAAACACATAATACAGTTTCTCTGTTAGTGCTCTTTTACTGCACATTCACCAGTGCCAGCAGTTACTGGAGCTGCTGCAACACACTGCTGACTTTATTTGACCCTCATGTTGACCCATGTATGTCATTTACCGTTACCATTAAACATTATGTGAATGTAATGTAGCTAAAATAAAACTAATAACACCAAACAGTTAGCCACATTATCAAAGCTTTTATGGCACAGGTAAAAACATAAAGCCGCTCCACCCCTCCCCCACCCTAATAGACTGGGAAGTGACCCGGTGCAGTTCTGCCCAGAGACGGCAGCCATTTAGCAGAGAGGCCAACAGTCCTGCTGCTGCCAAACTCATTCCCCATGCTTCGCTCACTGCACTGATCAGGAAGAATTTCTTCTCTGTGGGAAGCTTTACAAGCAAGAGCTGCCGCTGCTTCTGTGTGTGTGTGTGTGTGAGAGAAAGAGAGAGAGAGAGTGTGTGTGTGTGTATGAACGGCAGTGGCTGCTGCCTATAACGTGTCCTACAGCAATGCAAGTGTGCCCTCTGCAGGCCTGGTGAGGCACTGCAGACGGGTGGGGACAGCAGCCCTGCCTCATCTGACATTCAGCACCCCAGACAGAGCCTCGTGGAGGGTCTTAAAAGCACTCAGGAGGGTCCGTGGATAATTCTGAGCCACAATCAAATGGCTTTAGACACTGTTGCCTGGGGCAATCTTTCAGCGTGTGTAGCTATGCAGATTACAGCCCATATCAGTAGCCTATCTTGAGTACTTAGATTGCAAAAGCTAATGAGGCGTTACATGGTGAATATCTAATGGACTGTGCTGCCATGGTAATTACTGGTGGATCAGGGCGAAGCGGCAGGGTTGGAGAGATTCAGACCCGGGCCATTATTCATTTTCTGCAGTCCTCCAGTGGAACCTGTCTCATGAAAACCCACAGTGAGATTTTGAAAGTTGCTCTAAGGGCAGTACTGAGTAGTGGGCCCCGGGGGAACCTGTGGGCAAGGGCTGTTAGAGTTAGTGACGCTGTTAGTGATGTTTGTAACATAGAGTGAGGTCTGTGTGTGTGTGTGTGTGTGTGTGTGTGTGTGTGTGTGTGTGTGTGTGTGTGTGTTGGGGTTGGGGTTGGGGGGCAAAACAATTTCAAGCTCAATGCCATTGACAGGTGCATCATTAGAGCATCTTGGGGAGCGAACTTTGTGTGTGTGTGTGTGTGTGTGTGTGTGTGTGCATGAAGGGGTGTCTTAGCACATGAAGGATTAGAGTCTCCCATCAACAGGATCTGAAAAAGGCTGGCTGAAAATATTTGTTGTGCAGATGACTAACAAATGTTTTCCCTTTGGTCTTGCTGAGAGTGGCTGCCTGAAAGATTTGAAGGGGGTGAGGTGCTCTCTCTCTCTCTCTGTGAGGCAGCGCATATGAAAGGCCTGGACTCGACTACACCTACCAGACTCCCAGACCTGGCCTGCCGTGCCGAGCTGAGCCTTGCTGTGCCATGCCCGAGCTCATTGGTTGATTGAGAGAATCACAAAAAAATAGCAGGTGAGAAAAGGGGATAAAAATAACTAAAGATCTGGTGAGTGCAGGCCGTCCCCGTTGGACCCCGCAGCGCGACGCGGCGCACATGCCCAGGCGCCACAGCGGAAGCAGCTAATCAGGGCATTTGCATTTAAATTCAAAGCGACAGGTTTAAAGCTTAAAGGTGCAATCAAAGCAGGAGCAAGTCAGCAATCAGAGGGGTGCAAACCTGCAGAAAAGAGCCAGATGAAAGCCGAGAGATTAGAGCACTTTTAGAGCAACATTAGAAGGTGTTAACCCACTACCTTGACTAATGAGGAATGGGAGGGAGACAGTAGGTGGTGCTGCGGTGGGGTGGGTGGGGTGGGGTGCAGTGTGTGTGTGTGTGTGTGTGTGGGGTGGGGGGGGGAGAAAAAAGTAATTTAATTAAAAATTCAGCCCAGCAAGCTGGGATCACTCCACACCTTTCTAGAGACATCAAACGAGCACCTTCATTAAGAGAGGTATGGCAGGGGTGGTTTTCTTCTAAGGTGAACCCTCAGTAGGCACAATTAAAATGATTGAATTATTTCTGCCTCAGCATTATTAGCTAGAACGTGGAGCAGTAGCTAGCAGCATGGAGGCCGCAGCTGAACAGGAGGGAGGATGGACGAGGTTCACCATCCATCCCCCACCCCCTCCCACTCCGCTCGGAGGCGGCTCGTCCGCGCACGCCGCTAACAGAACCGCACACTGACTACACGGTTCCATGTTTTACACCACAGAAAGCAGGAGTAAGGTAAGTCAGCCTCCTAAACCTCGCAGACTAATCCGCTCAAACGCTGCTGCAGCGATGAAAAGCAGATGGGATTGATTTTTGTCCCCCTCTTAGATTTTCTCTCTCTCCCTCTCTCTCTCTACTCTTACCCCCCAATCCTAAAATGTTTTTGATTATTTGAAGGAGTGTTCGCTAAAGATTACCAAATGTGGCAGCGTTTCAGCGGAAGAAACGAACACAGATGTAGTTTTCCACTTTACAGGCTGTTTACGTCTTGTGAATTCCTTCCCGAGAAGAGAGTGCTTTTATGTCCTTAATTGGCTTGTGTGACTACAGCCTTGTATAGCAAATGTACCCTAGTGTTCCTCTCCTTCTCCAAGCCAGGCCTAATGATCTACAGTGACTGACTGACTCTGCTCTCGACTTACCTTCAGGTAACTGGCAGGGCAGCCCCTTTGACTGGAGAGGTAAATCAAAACCGTGGGCTTCAAGGAGGTTGAGTTTGGGGATGGGGGTCAGAATGTCATTAGCCTTCCCTTGCGCCTCTCGGTGTCAAGACAGGACCCCAAGGTCTCCCTCAGAGATGTCAGGGAGAGGAAGTGGATATGCGAAAGAGGCGGGAAAGTATGTTAGTCAGAAGGAAAAGGCCCAGGCTCTGTGTTTACTCAGGGCCTAGCGGAACGTGGGGGAGGAAAAACAACAGTGGTTACACATGGCCATGACATGTCGCTTTCAAGAGCCACCGAGACCCCCGTGTGATTTCAGTTCGCCTTGAATTGGAAGTTAGAAATCACCGCATTGTACACATAGAGGTCTTAAAAATACCATTGCTATACCACATGTAACAAATAACCCTGGCTTAATGCACTGTGACATTTTACTATGCATGAAAGTGTCCACAGTTGGACGGCTTTTGGTTTTTCAAACATTCCATTTCATCTCCATGACAGGTCTTTGCTTTATTGTTCTGTTCAGGCCGTGCTTGCGGTTGTTACAGAAGCTCTTTGGAGCGCAGAGTTACGGCCCTGGCACTGGGTCGGCCTTTAAAACAACAGCAGTGGGTAAAGACTGGAGATTCTCACGCACACTGGCGCAGCGCTGCCCTCTGGCTTCCCCCCACGCTAAAACACCACAATGGGACGCTGGCCCACGCTGGCAAGGCAGGGCGGCACTCTGAGTGTTTCACCCAATTCTCTTCTTAACAAGCCTGGAAATAACCACAGTCTTTTCCACACTGGCGAGAGAAAGAGAGAGAGAGCGAGAAAGAGTGCTCTTCAGACCTACCCCCAGCTCTTTTAAGACGATTTAAAAAAAAAAAAGCTCTTCGCTGGTTTTGGTGATGTTTCCAACCGCCAGGCCAGTGTGTCCACAAGTTGATCCCTTTAAAACCACCGACACAGCCTTTTGTGTCGCCCCTGAGCAGACATGCGAAAATGGGCTGATTTTCCGTTCAGGCCCGGAGATTATTAAGAAGTTGGGCCGCAAGCCGTGGGAGCTACATCTGGTTCTGTGTAGGAGCCTCAGAGAGGGGTGTGTGGGGGGGGGGGGCATGAAAAAGGAACAGGGATACAGCAGGCATTAGCGGTTAACCAAGAGCTAATGAGGGAAAAAAGGAAAAACACAGAGCTCAGATGAAACCGTTTAGCGTGCAGTGTATACAAAGTCCTTATTGCATTTCAAGGAGAGATGGCTACATCTTGCACTAACCCCCCACCCCCACCCAAAGCGCAATTATTGTGTGGCTCTGCATCTGTTTTGAGTCAGAGGGAAAATTTTAGATTTTTTTGAATTGATGCGAATGTGTGCACGCGCATGTTCTGATCTGACAGGCCTCTCGCATTGGAATATGTAATGGAAACGGACGTGGATCTGATGAGTATGCGTACAAACACATAAATACATATTTACCTTCTGCAAGCCACGCTGGTTTGTAGGACACACAATTGAACACAGACCTCAACACACGCTTGCTCCACCTCAGCACATAAAAGCTGATCCACCCCACCCCACCCTGTCATCCTGAACCCCCTACCCCCCTGGCCGAATCCGCTGGGGGCTGAGTTCTCTAATGGGCTTTTCCAGTCCCTTCCCCTCCAGCCAGCTAGTAAATCCTGGGAAATGAAAAGTACCCCCCCGCCCCAACACACACACACACCCTTCCTCTCCTCTCCTCTGGCATGTAGTCCCAGGTGTGCAAATCACAGTTCAGAGTGGGATCAGACACTCCTCTGGAGAGAGTGGGAACGAGGGAGAAAGAAAAAGGCAGAAACAGAGAAAGAGAAAAGGAGGGGGTTTAGGGTCGGGGGGGTTGGGGTTTGGACATGCTGAAGCCATCCAACTCAAATCAGCACCATGTGTTCTCTAGAGTCTTATTATCCTATAAATGAACTTTATTGAGGCAACAAAGTGTTGGGAACTCTGCAAAAACATTAAAGGGCGGGCTGTGGGGTGCGGGGGCAGCAGAGGAGCAGCAGAGCGAGTGGAGCAGCAGCACCGGCCCTGGGGGACTAATGAGAGGGGCCAGACCCCGGGCTGCCTGGGCACGCCTAATGGCCTATTACTGACTGAGATGCGGTCGGCAGCCCAAAGAGGAAACAGACATGGCAGGAACCCTTTAACTGACCCAAACGGGATAAAGCGTGCATGTGTGTGTGTGTGTGTGTGTGGTGGTGTGTGTGTGTGTGTGTGTGTGGGGGGGGGGGGGGGGGGAGGGGTTGGAGAGGAAGAACAAAGGGGCTTGGGGTTGAGGTGGTAGGGGTTGCTGCGGTGGTGGTTTTGGTGGTGCAGAAGGCGGGGTCAGTGGGGTTGGAGTGGGGGTCATGAGGGAAGAAACAGAGCTAGCAGTGAACAAACAATTAGTATGACATGTGGATGAGTCTCTGGGTCTCCAGCTCCGGAGCGGGTGATGAATGGCGAGCTAGAGCCGGAGCCGGGGCCGGGACAAGGGCCATAGGCCCAGGCAGTGCGGTGGCAGACTACTGAGAGAGGTAACAAACCACATACGAATCCCAGGAAACGACGCAGGGGCCCCTTACAAACCACTCTGTTCAAACTTTGCCGAGGAGGAGGAGAGGAGAGGAGAGCAGAGGGAGTGAAAGAGGGCAAGACTGTTAAATGGCATCACAAGTTCTGTGATCCTTAAGGAGATGATTAATGTTTTAAGGAAGAGTCAGAGCAGGCATCTGTTCTTGGTTATGGGCCTGGAAATGAGATTAAAGGAAAATCTCCAAACAGATTGAATTGTATTTGCCATAATTGCTGAGAACAGCTTATACAGAGCAGACCGCAAATAGCAGGGTAATAAAACAGAGAGAGGAGGTGGGCCTGCGCAATCTGAAACTAGTGACTTTTGGTTCCTTAAAGTAACCAAATACTAGGCAAACACTCTAGTAATTAAAAGGTCTCCAGGATAGGCCAAGGGTTTGTCAGTCTGGAAGGTTTTCATTTAGAGGCCAAGAAAGAAAAAAGAGACAAGACACGTAGATGGAATCCACACTCGTGCGTGTAACATGACGTGGAGTGACAGCATGTTAGGACAATCACAACAAGCAGCCACACTGATGAATGCAGAGGACTCAAAAACAATGACGCAGTCCAGCAAAACTTGGGCAATTAAACTGTGGGCTGGTGTACATAGAGGGGCCAAAGGTGTCCTAGTGAAGGGGGCCACCGCACTTCAAACAGCCCTGCAGAGCACTTCCATATGATAGAGGTTCTGATGACACCCTGCCCACACCCCCACCCCACCACAGCCCACGGCCCACTTTTGCACAAAGCTTGCCCTATGCAGCAAGTGAACATGGGATGGAGATGGAGATGAAGCTGGGGCTGCCCCCCCCCCTTCCAGCTCTGAACTTCAGCGTGGGCTATTGGCAGCACCTGAGGAAAATCAGCCCCTTTGAGAGTGAGACAAAAAAGTACAAATCCACGAACGAATGAACGGCTTGAGATAAGAGATGAGGAGCCCGTGCCAGAGAGGCCCCTTCATTCCTCTTGTGATTGTGTTTCAAGTGAAACCACATGCACTGCGCCCACTCGCAAGAAAGAGAGGGGGGGGGGGGGGTGAGGGGGATGATGAAGGATGTGGGGGGTAGGGGCAGCCTGGTGGAGAGCAGCTCCCTCCAGATGCTTCTGTTTAGAAAGAACAGAGGGATATCATTACCATACTGGCAATAATACTCCTCAAACAGACTGAACTTTCAACTCCCAAGAGACAGCCTTCAAACAAAGCCGTCGCTGACAATCAAAATATTGAGACCTTATATCTTGGAGGCAGAACAAACAGAGCAAACTCGCACATACATACGTACCCACACAAACATCTAATCTGTCTGGAGTTCTATGGTTTTGGCGAGGCTGAGTGCCTCAGTCAGACAGTTCAGATGTCAGGGACACATTAAGGGGCTGTGGCAAAAGCCCAGTATTTTAACAAGTGGTAATTAGGTTCAATCAAAACAACAGTGCATGCTAACATAAACAGAACAAATCAATGCCCACATCTGTTCCAATGACATTCTTTAAATGAAGTCACAAAATGCTCTATTAGACCATTAAAGACATGTGCAGTGGTATACGTCATGACACCATTTTACATACGGTTAACCTCAACAATTAGCCCAACCTTACTGTGGTTAATTACTGAAACTATCGTAGATGACGCCAATTAAATATTTTGGTGAATGTAGGCTACCAATTAATTACTTAATGATCTAAAACCTCCATTTACAACAGACACACACAAACACACAATTCTGTTTCATAGGCACTTTTATTGATGTTTGACTAATTTTTAAATCTAAAAAATAAAATTAAATGAAATAAAACCACAACACACCCCTGTTAAAGACCAGTAGTGGATGGAAATTATGACTTTGATCAGATTTAGTTAATGAAATTTGTTTTTTTGTTTTTTTTTTAAAGGCCCAAAAGGAAAATAAAATCATATCAATCTTAATCATGTTAGGTCAAACGCTCAATCAGAAGTCATTAAAAAAGTTTAGTTAATATTACTGCATTATAAACAGATACCATGAAAAATGAATATCATGAAATATAATTGCTTTGAAAAAACATGAGCTTTTGTGGCCAGAGGCTTGCACTGCAGAAAGAATGAACTCCTCTACTGTGGGATTCAATGACTGTCCTGCGTCCTGGGCGGGTTGTGCCATTCTAACTCCAGACCTGCTGAATATTTTACCTCAAAACAGGGATTATTAAACGTATTAAAAAGCCATGAAAAAATATATCAGTTCGCAGGCAAAAAAGACTCTCAAATGCCTAAAATCTCCCTACATGAAAAAAAAACAATAATAACCATGAGAGCTACTCAAGTAACTTCACCCGGAGTAAGTACTAAACTTGGCCAGCCAAGTCACACCACAAGAGGGCGCTGCTGTCCCACTGGCAGTAGGCAGGCAGCTGGGAGAGGGAGGACGTCGCACCGCATCGCCACAAGGCACCAGAAAGCAATCAAGAGTCCCACTTGCTTAGCCAGAAGACACGTCATTAACACTCAGTGACCCAAATCCAACGCTGACATCCACAGTGCACCTCACACATCGCTGCAGGCCCACCACTTCTGCAATCACATGATACAGGGGTCTGTGTGTGTGTGTGTGTGTGTGTGTGTGTAAGTAATGCAGAGAGTGTGAGAGCATAAGGATGAGAGAAAGGCAGGATGATGGTGTGACAGGATCCCAGAGAAAAGTAAAAAAAAAACATGAACTAAGATTTGGAGTGCTGCAGACGTGTGGAGTGTGTTAACTGGTATGGACCTGCTGGTTAAAATCACACTGGCACGGTGTATTCTCAAGGACGCTGCTGCAGTCTGTACATGTGACTGTAAACATTGACAGTAACTGCTGAAACAGGAACATTAACAATGACTGTGTGTGTATGTGCACATGTGTGTTTCTGTCTGTGTGTGCGTGTGTGTTTCCGCCTGTGTGTGCGTGTGTGTTTCCGTCTGTGTGTGCGCGTGTGTGTTGTGTGCATGGTTCTAGTGGCTGGGAGTCCGGCTCCCAGCCTGCTGCTGCGTGAGCAGAGGTGAAGAACAGAAGCTGCCTGCTGCAGAGTGCTCTTACACACTCCCCTCTGTCTCTCCATCTCGTGTGAGTTAGTGTGTGTGTGTGTGTGTGTCAGGAGGTTTTGGCACAGTGCAGATACAGATGGAAGGGACATGACGGGGTGGGGTGAGGTTGGGTCTGTGTGTGTTGTGTATGTGTGTGTGTGTGTGTGTGTGTGCACGTGTGTGGTGGGGTCACAGTAGGGTATGGCACAGGGAGAGTGGACTGTAACTTCTAATCCTGTCAGAGGCGTCATGACATTGACGTGACTCGATTGCCAAAAACTGCATTTACACTCATATAACTGCAGACTCATTTCCCCTCTTCATAGTCTTGGGAGAGAGGGGGGGGTACTCTACACTCCCTCCCTCCCTTCTCTCTTCTTCCTGTGTAAAGACTCTGTCTTTCCCTTCTCTTTTTTCACTTCCACTCTCTCTTCTTCCCTACTTGCCAGACTCGAGTCCATTAAAAGTTGAGCTAATCGCTAACATCGCCTGTTAGCACTGGAAATGCTGCTCTAACATATAGTGGCTGTTCAGCCACGTCCCGGTCACCTCAAGCACATTGTGGCCTGTACTGGCTCAACACCTCAGACATGGGGGGCGGGGGGGAACAAACCAAAAAAACCTGGCTAACGTGGCTCTACATGGGCTATTGAGTTGGGTGGGCCCAACAGCTGGGTGTGCAGTGCATTGTGGGATGGTGGAGGACTGCTGGTGCTCCTGCTGCATGCCTCGCTGAGCCGAGCCGAGCCGTGCTGTGCTGCTCTGCACTCCGCTCCCTCTAGCAGACAAACTCCTGTCGCATGCGGATAATCTGCAACAGAGCCGCCTGGACGTCTTCATCCATGTGACCCTAGGAAAACACACATACACATACAATTTAATAAGTCCTATTCAAATCCACAACCAGTCAAGCAGCAAATCCACCACTGTCTGCCCGTCAGCTACATTAGCGGACATGTAATCCATTCAGTCAGCCGCTGGTGTACGTGCTTACCCCTCAGGCAGGGCTGGCAGATGAAAGAGCAATGCTACACCCCTAAAGTCCTGACACCTGATAATGGTGTGGGCTTTAAATAGAGGACTCTGAGTGTTTGCACGTATACATCACGGAATTCTTACATATACGCCAAATGAACACACACAGAAAAGAGACACACACACACACACACACACACAACCATATAAATCACACAGATAGGCACACATACACCCCCCCCCCCACACACACACACACACTGTAGTGTTTGGGACAATTCATTCAAAAGGAGCCCTGGCTCATATTTAGGCAGCATACAAAGTAGGTGGCTGGTGTTACCTGAGCAGCGCTGAGAAGATGAGTTCTGTAAATGGAGACCACCTCCCTGTGCTGCCTTTCAGCATCCTGTGGGAGAGAGAGGGAAAGGGAGAGAGAGAGAGGTGGGGGGTGCAAGGGAGCAAGTGAGAGGGAGAAGGAGGGAGGGAGACAAGAGAGAGAGAGAGAGAAAGTGAGTGACAGAGAGCGTGTGAATATAAGAGGACTGAGAGGTGTCTGATTATCTTCCTCCCGGAGCACAGGAAGGCTGACCCAGCACCCGGCACAAGCTATGAATAGATGCCCACTGGCTCACTCTCTCTCCCTCATTCACTGTATCTCTCTCTCTCTCTCTGCCCTCAAAAGCTCAAGCCCACTCTGCTTGCTGAAAGGAAATGAGGCAGCCAGTCGCTACAGTGTCCCTCCTGGACAGCTTAATCTCCACAACAATTTGGACCCAGTCCCTGTGCTTTTCATTTAAAAAAGGGGGCACATTATCCATGCAGGTTATTTCAGATTCAGCTGAGAGCTGGTGTTCAGCATACTAATGGACGCCATCATCCCAGAGAAAATATACAAAAGATGGTTTTTAAAGGCCCAACAGCTACTTGTTTGTTGGCTTACCGTAATACAACAGCAGAGGTGCAATAGTAATAATGGTAATTGTAGTGTTTATCGAGCCACCTCTCTCTTCTTCTTAGTAACAGTCCATTCCATCTTTCTATCTGCATCAATACGGGAGTAAAATTGATGGTCTTCTATCCATACTCTTAACTGATGGTCTACTATCGATACTATTCATTGAGTAAAGTGATGGTCTACCTGATCCAATACCATTAACTGAGTAAAATGTTTGTTCTGTGAGGCTCTACCTGTGTTGCCTTATCTGACCTGCTGTTTCTGCAGGATGTATTCTTACAGTTTTTAGCAGTTTAGTTTTAAAAAGAGCCCCACACTTTAATGAAGGGGAACTCTTGCCCAGTGGCAAGTCAAAGCTCCTGAAGGCATGCTGCATATAAACATGTCAAATCCACTCATTTCCCCTCACAGGAAAACGGCTCTGCAGTACCACACAACATAAACAACCTACCAACATGGACCAGTGACCGAGGGTGGTCTGCATGCGTCACGTAGCTAGTGGTTGGCATTTTCAGCTCAAATTTATATGTGGATTAGAAAAGCTTAAGTCTGTCCAATCCCCGAATGTGAGATGCTGTGCTGAGATTGATTTCTCTAGCCTAAAACCCTGCATGCTGATGCGTACTCTAACAGGAGGCAGCCCTGGTGTGTGTTTGTGTTTGTGTGTGTGTGTGTGTGTGTGTGTGTGTGTGTGTGTGTGTGTGTTCTCAAACATGAAATGAATGGGTGAGATACGATCAGGGAGGGTGTGTGTAAGGGAAGGCAAGACAAATCCACCCCACCACCACAACACACACACACACGGGCCTGAGTGTGTTGGTACTCACAGCCAGCTGCTGCTGCAGGCTTTTAACCTGGGCCTGGAGAGCGTCGATGTGCTGCGTCTGCCTCTTGTTGGGCGCGCTGCCAGAGTAGGCCAGCTGGGACAGACCATTGAGAGCCTGCTTCAGCCTCTCCACGTCCGCCAGCAGCTCTGTGATCTAAGGGAAGAGTGGACACACACACACACACACGTTATTACAGCTGACATCTCCCTTGCCTGCATGGCCACTTTCTAGTGTCAAAAATGATTAAGGCTAAGTGTGGGACAGTCCAGAGCTGTGCGGAGGAGAGTATGTGTGTGTGTGTGTGTGTGTGTGTGTGTGTGTGTGTGTGTGTGAAGAGTAGAGACTCTTGTACCCGCTTGTCCTTGGCCTCAGTCTGATCTGAGGACATCTGGATCCTCTTCTGCAGCTCTCCGATGGTGTGCAGGGAGTCATCGTAGCGCTCCTTCAGCTCCCGGATCTCCCCCTCGATAGCGGCGCTCTTAGCCTGCAGAGAGTCAGCCTCTGCGCGGGCTTGGGTCTCTGCGTCGCGCCGCACGCCGCTCTCGCGGTACAGCTCCTCGTACTGCTCGGCCAGCCCCGACAGACGCTCGCCCAGCTCCTGCACCTCCTCTTCCAGGCGCTGCTTGTGGAGCCGCAATGCCGCCACCTCCTCCTCCTCACGCCCGCGTAACTCCTCCAGGGCCTGGGTGGCGCGGAGCAGCTCGCTCTGCAGTGCCGCCACGTCCTCAGCCCGCTGGGCGCCGGCCTCCTCCTCCTCGCGCAGTGCCAGCCGCAGCTGGGCCACCTCCCTCTCCAGCGCCCCGCGCGCCTCCTCCTGCTCGGCCACTAGGGCGGCGCTAGACGCAGTGCCGTCACGGGCCTGTAACTCCTGCTCCAGCTGGCGCACACGCTCGGCTTCGTGGCGCTGTTCCGCCTGCGCCTGTTGGCACTGTTCCTGGGCCTGCTGGAGGCTGGCGGTGAGCGCCTGCTGCATGGCCTCAAAGCGTTCCAGCCGCACGTACTCCACCTCCAGGCGGCGCTGCAAGGCCTGGATCTCGGTGGCGCACAGGGCGTTCTGCTCCTCCAGCTCGGCCCGCTGCACGGTCACCTCCTTGTACTGCTGCTCCAGGTCCACCAGCTTCAGGCTCAGCTCCTCCGAGCGTCCCTTCTGCTCGTCCTCAGCCTCGCGGAGCCTCTCGCTCGACGACTCGAGGTCGGCCTCCAGCCTGCGCAGGGCCTCCTGAAGCTCTGCTTCCAGCCTCTCTGTCTCCCGCTTGCGACGTTCGCTCTCCGCTTTCTCCTGGTTGTACTTCTCCTGCATTCCACTCAACTGCTCAGTTAAGTCCTTCAATGCATCCTCGAAGCCGCTCTCTTTCTCTTGCACCACAGAAAGTGGCACAAATTTCACCTGAATAGCCTGTTGTATTGTATCCAGCTCTCTCTTCTGCTCTTCAATTTCCTTATGCAGCTTGGCAGTGTCCTCCTGGGCTGTCTGATACTTGGAGAGAGCATCCTGGGCCCTCTCCTCAGCTTCAGCTAAGGCAGTGCTCAGCTTGCCCCTGACAATTTCGTGGTCGCCGAGGCGAATATAGTCCTTTTCTAATGCTGTCTGAACTTTCTCAAGTTCCTCCTTCAACATGGCACTTCTTTCTTTCACCTTCTGCAACTCTTCCTCCCTGGCCTCACTGTCCTTCTCCAAGGTGGAGATGCGATTCTTGGATTCCTCCAGGACGGCGCTCAGCTCGGCCTTTGCCCTCTCATGCTCCTCCTGCGTCTCCACCTGTCCTCGCAGACTCCGCTCCAGCTTCTCTTTCTCGGTTAGCACCTCCCTCAGCTCCCTCTCTCGCTCCTCGTACTTCTGCACAATGCTCTCCAGCTCCTTCTCGAGCGCCGCGTTCCGTGCGCTCAGCGTTCCCACCTCGCTCTCGAGCCTCTGGCTGGAGGAGACATGCGTGCTTTGCAGCAGTGTCACATTCTCGCACAGCGAGGCCTTCTCCTCCTGCAGCCTCTGCAGCTCTGACTCAGCCAGCTGCTTCTGCTCTACCGCCTCCTCCAGCTTCTCCTTCAGGTCATCCACAGCTTGCTCCAGACTCCTCTTCACGTCCTCGTGGGACACGAGGGGCACAAACTCACTCTGGATCTGCTCCTTCAGATCCTCCAGCTGCTCCCTCAGGATCTCCCGCTCCTCTTCACTCTCCTCCACCTCCTGGATCAACGCCTGGCTCTTGACGGTGACGTCTGCCAGCTTCCTCTTGAGGGACATGCTTTGCTCCTCCAGGGCCGCTCGGACCCGCTCATGCTCCTGCAGGGGGACGTTCACAGCTCCCGGGCCGCTGCGGTTGTCCATCTCGCGGTGGAGCTCGGCCACCTCCTCCAGGACACGGTCGTAGTCCTCCCTAAGCTCGGCCAGCTGCTTCTCCTTCTCATCCACCGCGTTGGTCAGGAGGTTCTTCATGTTGTCAAACTTCTCAGCGGGCACCATGGAGGCCAGGCGGATCTCCACGTCCTTCACGTGCGCCTCCATGTCCATCAGCGTCTCGGCCATGTCCTCCCTCTCTTCCTTCAGGACGTTGAGCTCCTGGGTGAGCCGCTCGGCCTCCACGGCCAGCTGGCCTTCGCTCTTCTTGTACTCCTCCAGGGCCTTCTCACTCAGCTTCAGGTGGTTGCGAACGCGGCACACCTCCGCCGAGGCTCCTTCGTACTTGGCCTTGACGTCGCCCAGCTGCACCTTCAGGTCCTCCACCAGCTGGCTGCTCAAGTGCTCCTTGACGGCCACCACATGGGCCTGCAGCTGTTTGACCTTGGCCTCAGAGTCGAGCATCCTCTTCTGCACGTCGCCCAGCGCCTCCTCCAGCTGACGCACCTGCACGTCGGCTTCACGCTTGGTGGCGTCATGGCTCGCCACCAGCTCCTCGCACTCCTTGGTCTTGCGGTTCAGTTCCGACTGAAGCCGGCCCGCCTCCTCCTCCGACGCCTCCTGCTTCCACCGCATGGCCTCCAGCTCCTTCCGCAGGCTCTCCGCCTCGCCACCAGTCGTCACCACCGAAGGTGTCCGTGTCAGTTCCAGGGGTCGTGACATCGAGCGGGTCGGTGCCAAGGGCTGCAGTACCTGCACGGAGACGCAGAGCGACATTTAGAATCCACATTTGGATTCGTAAGCTTTGACTTTCCATATCTAACACACACATTTACACACAAGGTCACAGACACATTTAGACAGACAGACAGACAGACAGACAGACAGACACACACACACAAACAAATAAAACCCAAAACCCAAACACACACAGACACTTGCCCATCAACACACACCCTCACAAACACACTCGTTCCCTCCTTCTCACTGACACACAGACGCACACATACACAGAGGAATAAAGCTGCAATCTTATAACCAGACAGGTCACAAAAAAATGCTCCCACCACAAATTCAAGTTTATCCCAAACAGAGAGAAGAAAAAAAAAGAAAGTAAAGAAATGGTGGCGATTAAAGCTAATGAAATCACAAATCTCCCCTCTTCCTGAGGGGGGCAAAGAGCTGATGGTTTAAAATGAAAATCTGCTGGCTTATTTAACTGCCTCTCTCCACTTCTCTTAAGCTCGACGGAGCTTACACAAGCAGTCTGCGCTGGAAAGGGTCATGCACGTCATTACAGCATCACTGACCAGCTGTTAAATTCTGCATCAAAGCATCGAGCCATTTTGTGATCTCTGCACTAATAGACCATGACTCCTGTAGGTCTGTAAGAAGCTCGGTCGGCCTGCATACCTGAGCGGAATCCAAACTGTGCTGCTTCACCAGAAGATTCTCTTTTCCTGTCCAGAAAAAAACACACAAACACACATACACACACACACACACCAGGAGGAGAAGACAGATAGAGTTGAGAAGAGAGAGAGAGTGGGCAGCCAGACAGACAGACAAACAGACAGGGAATCGTTGATCAAAAACACTGCATTGCATTGGAAAGCCCACTGCTGCTAATTAGAGCCAGAGGCTTTTCCTCTACTCTCCACCTAAGAGCAGATGTAGTCGGTGTGATTCAGATGGCTCACTCACCTTTGATAACAGATTGGCCAGAGTAATCCCCCTGTAATTAGATGAAAATTTATTATTCAAATCCATCAGACAGCCCGCAATTCAGGTCCAGCTGCATGTGGTCTGAACCTTCATGAATAGTCAGTGAGCAATAAAGTACATGTGTGTGGTGCTGGCCACTGACCAGGTGAGACTTCATCTGGACCTTGACCGTCTCCAAAGCGCGAGCCCCATCCTCTCCTCTGGCGGCCAGCAGGTGTCTCAGCTGTTCCCGCTGCATGTCAAATGAACACAGCAAATCATCACCACGCTGACTGAGCACTGCGGGCCAACACTGGATACGCAGAGTTACAGTGTGTGGGCAGAAGCAGGAAAACTGACTGACTGTATTATAAGCACATTAAATCTCAGCAGGACTCAGTCCTTCACTCACCTCCATGTGACTGTTCTCCACTGCTGACTTCTCCTGCAGTCACAAAAGGAGCGGACAGTTGAGACTCATGCAGCAACACAGAAAGCCCATTAGCAATGGTTAAGTTATCCTATACAGCACTTTATGGGGCATGTTAAGAGTGATGCCAATGAAGAGACCAGTATTACATTCTACTTTTAATACTACTCTATACTGCTCTGTTTCACGTCAGAGTAAGGGCCAGTGCTAACTCTCTATTGCATGTCATTGGGACCATGGGATCTATTGTGCTGTATGGCAAAAGGCATTAGCACTACATCATGGTGAAGTGAAAAACATTCATATTAAAATAATACTAAACTCTAATGAAATTAAGTTAAAAATATTTATATGAAACCTCAAGAGGTTTATTTCAAATATTAAAGAAACAGACCAAGGTTAAATCACACTGAAATCTGCCAACTGCTAGACTTTGAAACCCATTCACTCAATTCTGGATTTAACCCTACACAGCCCATGTTACCGTGGCGCGTAATGAAGATTACGTCACATGCAGATCAACAGTACTATCCACTTTACCACAGAATGAAGGCCAGTGTAAGGAACCAGTGCCTAGTTCATTGTGGCGCTGTCTGTGTGTGTGTGTGTGTGTGTGTGTGTGTGTTTGGCTGGACCCAGTACCTGACTAAGCTGCTGCTGCAGCATGTTGACCTGGTCCATGAGGGCTCTTTGCTCTTGGTGAAACTTCCTCAAGGACTCCTGCTGGCTCTCATTTTGCCTCTCCAGCTCCTTCAGGACAGAACAAACACACACACACACACAAATTAAACCCCCACACGTGCAAGTTCCTGAAACAACGGCTAAGCCAGACAAATCCTCATTTGTAGATCTAGATTTAACTTACATGTATCATCTGATCCTTGTTTACATTTGATGCAGGCTCTACATTCATCTCAGCTGATTGCTGCAGAAAGACAGATGGCTGGTGGTTAGCGTCCTTGCTGAAAGAAACCTGGCTAATTACTCCAGACTGCAACTGCCAAATCTGCTCACTAGAGGGCAGTAATGTTCAACTCTACTGCAGATTGACACTATACTATAGCAACAGCAGATGGCTACAACATAACATTAACAGGTACATGAACATGACTAACAATGTGTAGAACCCACAGGACTTATACACAACTTCATAATGACCTCAGATGAAAAACTTGAAATTGTACAAATGGCACACCCACACACAAAGTTAGCAACAAATGCAAACCCCAATCACTCTACCTCACTCACCCATACAGCAGTTTGTTTGCTTAGTCTGTCTACAGCCTGGACCAATCCAGCACCATTTATTTTCATTAGAACGCTTCAGCGCTTGTCTGAGTGCTAACAATTAGAGACGACCGAGTGAGCCATGTTGCGTGTGTGGAAAACAGTGTTAATGAAAAACAATAACACCGTGTAATGAGCCTGGAGGAGCACCGCGCCGGGGCTTCGCAGGGGAGCTGCCAGAATAGGAAACACACACACACACACACACACACACACACACACTCCAGAGAAATACTCCGCTAGATTCAAGAGCTTCATATTGCCCTGTGCTTATCAAACTCAATTACACCTCAATTTTAGGTGTGTGTCAGGTGGGGAGCTGGGGGTGTTATAGGGTGTCCCAAAATACTTGGGGTGTGTGTGTGTCTGAACGCACGTGATTGAGTGAGAGAACTTGTATAAGAGAGAGAATGTGTGTGTGTGTGTCAAAGTGAGCATGTAAGAGTGTGTGTGTGTGTGTGTGTGTGTGTGTGTGCGCGCGTGTGAGTGTATGTGTGTTCTCCTCACCTGTCTCTTCTTCAGCTCCATCCTGGCTACTTCTTTAGCTGTAAAATATATAAAAGGGAGATTAAACTTGGCCCTGGTGGTCAGTCTGACACACAGCGAGCACCAGCAGGAACAAAAGCCACAGTCACAACAGCAGCATCAGTATTTGTCTGTCCCTGTTGCAAACCCAGGCACTGGGACCACATAATGATACTGAAATACTGAATCCCAATGCCCCCCCCCCCCCCAAGGCCTAAGCCCTGAACCCTCAAAGACTTAACTGGCACAAATCAGCCAATCATGAATCATTTCATGTCTGTCAAGTCAGGGGTTAGGGCTTAGGAGTTAGTAGGTGGGTCATAGGGATTCAGTCAGTGACTATAATTAAGAAAGGATGCTGATAAGCTCTGCGGCTGCAAATGCGAGGCCAACCGCTGACAGGTGCAGGATGGGGAATTTCAATTAGGCTGCAGCAATAGGAGGCGCCTGTCTGTCTGTCTCCACGCCGCACAACTGCTGGCAGGCTTGCTCTAAATGCCCATCAGGTGTACGGCTAACGAGCACCAGCGGAAGCCGTGGCGGTGCATATTGGTTCGCCACACTCACAAACTTGACTGACAAGTACATTGAAATGGCTCAGTGTTTGAAAGAATGTGAAAAAGTGTTTTGACGCAGAGAGAGCAGACGGAGAGGAGGGGGTGGGGGTGGGGGTGGGGTGGGGGTGGGGGGTCTGGGGACGGCTTCCTCCCTCGCAGCAAGGCAAGTGCATCTTATTTAGTGCTGAATAAGATTCAAGGCTTTTTTTTGTTCCCCCCTCACGAGGGGATGAGAGGAAGAGGGAGAAATGGCCCACTCTTTCTCCTCAGGCAACCTCGGCAAGGGCTTCCACCCACTCAATGCTTTTCAAACCAGCTCTATTGTTGTTCCATGTGCCACTGTTGTCAGCGCCGTTCTTATCGTCGTCAAGCTTCCGGTGCAACGCTGCCTGTGGGGCGTCTGAGTGAGCCGGGCCTGTGTGAGCATTCAGCAGGATGTGAAGAGGGATGCCCACCTGCTGATGTCCAGACTACCCTCATTTACACTGCCAATCTAAACTGAGGCTTTTACAGATCCGTCTCACAAAGCCCACAGAATATATACTCCTCGCCAGGGGAACACAGCTGGCACCCTGGGGCTCTGCTCTGCAGAAGAATGCCAGGATGCAAGAGGAGAGAGTGGCCCAAGCCTGGCCCAACTTCAGCTTTCAAATTGCAACTTTTATGGTCTACAGAGGGCAAATGGTTGGGCAGCAAAACATCAAGTACAGATGTAGACAACACAAGATGCAAGACAGAGCAAAGCATAAAGTGCAGTGTGCACACAAACACACGGTCATGTGTACATATACAGAACAGTGCAGATGGCCCATTTATCAGCCTGCCTGCCAGCCTACCTTTGTTGGCACTGTCCAGGTAGCTCTTGACCAGCGCCACCAGCTCCTGGTTCTTGCTGAGACGGGCGTAGTGGTAGCTGTCATGGCTGAAGCCATCCACGGCGGTGACGTCTGCCCCGTTCTTCAGGAGCACCTCTACTGCGTCCTTACAGGCGTACTCCGAGCCCAGGATCAGAGCCGTCCTGACATCACCGCGCAAAACAAACACAAACAAATATGAAAACAAACACTTCAGCTTACTGAGTCAACCAAAGGACAGAACAACTAATCTCTTTTTCTTGCATAAGCAGACTGACAAATTCATTTGCAATATTGAATATTTGGGCATAATAATTGTTCTGTCTGATGTTTGTGCTGCATACATTTGAGAGAGGAACTGTATCTATCTCCATACCATAATAATTCTTCTTTCCCCTAACTGAGCAAAGTTGTTTATTGGACTGAAATGTCTTTGCAAGCCAAGTATGGCTGAGGTATATAGTACATTAGTCATAAACACAGCAACACTACATTACCATAAATCACCGTTTATCACCATGGATCTCAAGTCTACTTTCAGTGCTTATCAACTCTCTGGTCAGGTCAATAAATTCTTAATGATATAAGTGACTATTTGAAATCAGTCCCTCAGTTTAAAAGAGGAAATAAAAACAAACTCAAAGAGACAACTATGGAAGGAACGACAGTTTATTTGCACTGCGATACGCCAGAGGACTGTTTTGCCATAAATCTCTAGGTCATAAATATGCAGAACAGCACAAACTAAGACCAGCACAGAGGCTATTGGCTGTGTGTGTGTGTGTGTGTCTCATGGTGTGGTAGATAGGTAGGTGAGGATGTGTAGCAGGTGGTAGGGAAGTGTGTGTGTGTAGCGGGGTAGTAGGTAGGTGTGTGTGCGTAGCAGTTGGTGTGTATGTTTGTGTGTGTAGTGGGGTGGTCATAGGGTGTGAGTGTGTGTGTGGTGGACAGTGGAAAGGTGTGTGTATGTGGTAAGGTGGAGGCTATGTGTGAGGGCAGATATGTGTGTAGTGGGGTGAGTAAAAGTGTGTGTGTGTGCGTGTAGAGGTCAGTAGAGTGGGCAGATGGCCATACTTGTTCTGTTTATCGCGGACGGTGATGTCGGCTCCGCGCTCCAGCAACAGCTGGCAGATCCGTGGGTGGCACATCTGAGTGGCCAGCACCAGAGGAGTCCTCCCATCCTACACAGACACACACACACACACACACACAGACACACACACAGAGAGAGAGACAGAGACGCACAGCCAGGCACATTCCATTAAAATTCAGTGACCAAGCAAATCTACAAAGTGACAGAATTTGTTGTCCTGATTCAATTATGCACTTTGTTTCAATCACATAGGCAATCTGGACCTGAAAAAGGACCAATATTGTGCAGAGATGCTAACTGCACTCCCAGCTTGGGTTCATTTTGGGTGAGGCTTTTGTTTACACTGGTCATAACCACAGGAATGCAGAAGTGCTAATGTAGCGACTGCAGGCCAACGAGGGTGTGTTTGTGTTTGTGTGTGTGTGTGTGTGTGTGTGTGTATATGTGTGAGAAAGTCACTGACTCATAGTGAGGTAAATCATCCCAGGAGGGATGAGGGTGGCATATCGGTTAGCATGACAGTAGCCTAAAAAGTTGTGGGTTTGATTCTCGGCTATCCCCTTCACTCCCTTGGCCCTGCCCTGAGGTAATTGCTAAATGCTAAATGAAAAAAATGACAAAGTAATAAATCAAATAAAAAGAAGAGCTACTTACAAAATCACTGGCGTTCACCGAAGCCCCACTGTCACACAGCAGTTTGACACTGGAGGCACAGCCAGCCATGACTGGGGAGAGCAAGAGTGCTGTCAGATCACTGTCACAGCTCCAGCTTTAAAGAAGTCCGGTGGAAATCAACCCACAGCCCTGCTGACTGAGGTTATCCAAATGCTATCCGTGAGAAGGTGAGCAACAAAATTTGGTACACTCGGCCCTCGCTACTCGGTCTATGTAGTACCAAATTATTGGCAAAGGCACTTGGTGACCTCGAAGCACAGGGCGATGGGTTGATTTACAGCAGACTTATCCTTTAATACTATCATTACAATAGCTGCCTCTGGTGTCTGTGGTCTAGCTGGTCAATAGAAACTCAATCTGAGGTTTCTATGCTGCCATGATGGCACTGGGAAAGCTATTCCACTGATATTTTACCAGCGGTAAATTAGCAGAACTGGTTTATATTGGTTCACCAGCATTCAGCAGGGAACAAACAAGGATTTCTCTCATGCATTGCATGCCAATGCTGTCAGTTCATTATGCAGCCTGGGTCTTTCCCCTTCACTTCATGTTCAAAACATCCAAGTCATTCACAACATCCACTGCACTCTGCACAGAACTACTTATTTACTCATGGGTGGATCTTCCAGATATAGGAACAGTCTTAGTTGAAAATGTTGGAGACCCCAGAGAATTGTCTCTTCTTACCAGCATCATGTAAGGCAGTCCTCCCCTGCAGGTCTACGTTTCCCACGGGACAGTTGTGCTGCAAGACACAACAAAAGTAATGAGACAGATTCACTTTAAACAGCGTCATAGGTCCACCACAGACATGGGCTCATCCACAAACACTCCCACACACACACAATTAGCCAGCATCACTCTGACTTAAGGTTAGTCTGGCTGCCTGTCAGACTTTCTGCCTCTTGATTCAATGCACATCCCCATACAGAGGCGACAATACATGCCGATTCTGGGAAAATGGGCACATCCAAAACTGAATCACTCTGACTGCTGTCCATCAGAATTTGGGGAAAGTAAAGCACAACTTTAAAGCACTTCACTAAAGGCCTCCAGAGATCTTAATAGCTGTCAGATTCATAACAGAGTTGTTCAGTTTAGCTTATGACTTCAAGTCATTTTGAATATTTTCTGTTGTCTCTTATGTGTCTAGTTTTCTGTTGCCGTACAGATCCGGTATTACTTATATTGATAAACACAACAAGGAGTACGCGATGATGCATTGTGACACTGTTATATTAGGCACAGCTCTTTTCTTGGCTCGCTATACTGACAGGGAAACACTTGATACTAAAATAGAATGTGGGAAAAGAAAAACAGATTCCAGTGGTGACCACAAGATGAACATTTGTAATTTATATTTGACAGGGGAATTACATCAATATAAAACCTGATGGGACCTAAATAAGGAAGGATAATATAAACTGTGATACAGCCTATATTTGCAGGCATGTGCTGAATGTTGTGGTAGCAGATTTAAACGAACAGACTGGTAGCAGGTCACGGCCGACAGTGGCTCAGGCGCTGGCTAAGTGGCTAACACATTCTTGTCGCCATAGAGACCCCATTCTGCCCCTGATGTGAGACCTGAGGGTGCCAAGTCCAGGAAATGAGGGTGGAGAGGCTCCACTCAGAGTGGCGGACAACCATAAAAAAAAACAGGCTCTATCTAGCAACAGGCTCCCAAAACTGCCTGGTGACGGTCAGCTGACTGTGCGCTAACTGTGGGGTAGGGAAACCCAATCCTTTGCCATGCGGGCAGGGGGAAGGAGGATTTACCCCTGACCTGGGATCAGGTTCCAGTGCAGGGCACCACGGCGTCCCACGACACACCAACCCAAAGCTCATGGACCACCAGCATGGGCAGGAGGTGGGGGGCAAAGAGGTCCATATCAGACCTCCTGACATCACCTTGGGCCTCTACTCTGTTCTGGGACAAGGAGTGTTATTTTTGTCCTAGTAGTTCTATCACTGTTATGGCAATCAGTGCATTTGCCCTAGTTGTTTTGTCATTTGAAACTGAGAGCTCTTTAATTATGCCCAAGGCCCACAGGGGGCTGTGTATTTTAAGTCTTTTTATCTCTCCCGGCAAACGTGATTGTAATCATGAGATCACTGCAGACAGCCGTGTGTGGTTTAATCTGCCAATTACCAACTGGAGGAGGCTTCAGGAACACAGCGCCCCTCATGGCTCCCCGCTAGCAACAGCCAACAGAACAGACAGCAACAACAGCAATCAAGAGACAATGGCACTGACAACTTCATTTAACTGCTTGGAGGTCAGTTTCAAGATAGTTGGAGGTTAAATAATTAAAGCTTATCAAAACATGCTCACAACTTGATGAGATGAAAAGAGGTGTACTATTTTTAGAAGGCAAGGTGTTGGTGTTGAGCTCCAAAGGTGTTGAGTTCTAAAAAGAAAATGAAAGCTTCCCTGACTTCAAATTACAACACTGGCCCTTACTGTCTTAGATTGCACTGCTGTGAAACGGTGGTGCATTCCAATCAAGGGCTCAAATGTGTCAAGCGAAGCAACCTGCTCTAGTGAGGTAGAGTAGCAGTTACGTCTCTTGACTGACAATCGACTGACCTGGGTTTGATTCCTGAACCCCATGATGCAAGTCCGTGTTGCTTCGGATATAAATGTCAGCTAAATACCAGTCAACTTAAATTTACTTTAACACAGTGGTTCCCAAACTTTTAACTGCCATGTACCCCCTGAGACATTCTATGTCCTACCACGTACCCCCTGCACCATAGACAGCTTGCTATTATAATTAATATTTTTCTAATTATTATTGCTGCATATACAAAATGTGAACTCATATTGATATACAGGCTACCATGTAGTGGCAATTGCGTTGTATTGGGGACAATTTGAGTGCAAGATCTTTGTCCAGGTATAGTCTGTACCTGAACTTCATGTTGGTTAGACCTGAGAATCTATTCACAGACTTTTCTTGTGTACCCCCTTGAATTGATCCAAGCACCCCCAGGGGTACTCGTACCCCAGTTTGACAACCACTGCTTTGACAGAAGGGGAGACTATGTGGCACAGTGTCTGAAACAGGTTCCACCGCACAATTCCCATCACCTCTCCAGAGAAGAGTGGAGTAACTAATGCGTGATGAAGCCAGCCTGAAAAGGCCTGAGCTCTGGGAGGGTTAGAGAGCGGCTTATGCTCTAGTGGTTGTAATGGAAGGGAAAAAGACTTGAGATCCATCTCTAATCATACATTACCTGTAAGAGCCGCTGGACACATAATGATTGGCCGTTCCTTGCAGCCAGATGCAGGGCATTTTTCCCTGTGAGGGGGAGGTGGAGGGGGGGGAAAAGGTGATGTAAGATGGTCCTTAAAATAGAAATGAAGACGGGAACTTTTTTTGATTGGGTGTGCTTTTGTAAAGGTTCTCTCACCAGTGGCATCGGTGGCGGTAATGTCCACGCTGTGACCCAAGATGAGGTTTAAACAATCCACGTGTCCTCTTGTGGCAGCGAGGTGGAAGCTGTACAGATGAGAGGGACAAAGGACGGTAAAGTTAATGTAAAGGAAAGATAGTGGGGGATGGAGAGAGCAAGACAGATGGAGAGGGAGAGAGAAAGAGAATAGATATAGATAGATGGATACATACATACAGAAATAGAGAAATACAGAGAGAGATACATACATACATACATACATACATACATACATACATACATACATACATACAGAGAGAGAGAGAGAGAGAGAGAGAGAGAGAGAAGAAAGAGAGAGAGAGAGAGAGAGAGAGAGAGAGAGAGAGAGAAAAAAGACACACACACACACACACACACACACACACACACACACACAGAGACAGACAGACAGACAGACAGACAGAGCAATAAGGAGAGAGAGCAGTGAAAACTGATGCCTTGTGCAATCAGCTCCATCAGCACCCTCCAGAGAACTGGTGGGAACCATCAACGGAAACTCAACTCCCCTCTCTCCCTCTCACGACCCCAGGGGGCCCACGTTCCATGCTGTCTTTTTTTTACGACATCTTCACATTATCCCCCCGTGTGGGTGGCAAATGGAGAGACCCAATACATTTACTTAAGTCTTGGCCTAATGGAAGCTCAGCACAAACAAACACTGGTAGAGAAGAAGAGGGGGTGGTGGTGGTGGTGGTGGTTATGTTTGTGAATGAACATGATGCACCCCCACCCCCTCCACCCCCCCACTTTACACCGCGACCTTGTTTATGCATTAACCCCTAAAACATACCACCAAGGAGCCACGCAGACTGCCACCTCGTTTTGGGAGTAGTTATTAAAAGCAGTGTTGATGGCAAGGAGATGTGTCTACAGGGCTGCAGACATTCCTTCCAAGCGCAACGTGTTTTTGTCTCTGGGACAAAGACTGTTTAGGCCTCAGGCAGCCTAAATACACAATAGCTGGACTCTGCATTCTGGTGCTGACCCCTTGTAATTAGAAACTCTGTGTGCCCTTACTGCCGTGGTATAACGATCCCGAGAACAGCGAATACTGACAATATTCACATGATGTGCGGCGCTGTTAGTGAAGCTTTGTGAAGCTTGTGAGTTGGTCTTTTCTATGTATGTCCAGTTCTCTGGGCTCCTTTGTAGTTTTGTTTTTCCCCCATGAGCGGGAGAGGGGGAGGAGGGGGGGGGGTGGTTTCTGTTTGCAGACTGAGGCCATAATCACTGCTCCAGTGTGGGTGCACGGCCATTAACTGTGACCCAAGTCCAAGCTCTTGTGAGGGAGCCACAGACATGTCATTTTATCTTGGCACCAGAGCCATGACTGGCTCTCAGCTCTGCAGTGCCCACATTATTTATGCTATTTTTGAGCAGGAGGCTGGTGTGTGTGTGTGGTGTGTGTGTGTGTGTGTGTGTGTGTGTGTGGTGTGTGTGTGTGTGTGTGTGTGTGTATCTGTGTGTGCGTGCATGCTGGGGGGTGGTTCGTGGGTAGTTAGGAGAAGCTTTAAAAGGTGCGCGTAAACTTTAAAACTCTTCCAAAAAAAAAAAACAACTTTGTCAACAAAAAAAAAAGCAGAATTTGAATTCATCCAAACAGACCAGCAGTGGCTGATCAGATGGAACGAGCAGCTGCGAGTTTGCTTGTTCTTGTTCCCAGCACGTGTTCCAACAGGGTTCAGGTCCTCACAAACATTCACATCCGCTGGGATAGATCTCTTGATTAGCTGTGATAAGCATTTGTCAACAGATGTGCCCTCCGAAGCATCGCACTGCTCAAAAGCACAGCTGAGGAATTGCACTAGGACCAAACCTCCCACTGTTTTCCCTTTGATCAGATGATGCATAATTCCAATTATGAAAAATACCAAATTGGAGGAGTGGACCTGCATTTCAAGTAAGCAGAGAGGACCTCAAACATGATTGCCTGCCATTTCTCTGCTGAGGGGGGGTGGGGGTGCTTGAGGGAAGCCGGTGAAAATGGTAGGACGTGTAATTAACTGTGCAGACAAATCAGAGGACCATGCTGCAGCACAGGCACGTGGAACTCATCACAGATGACTTCACCTCTAAGGACTACACTGGCCATTTGGGAGTCATGTGGCTCTCGCACAAATGCTGGGCCAACGTGAAGAGAGAAAAGGGGTGGATGGGTGAGGAGCTGCCAGTGACAATTTGGCTTCATATATCACACTGGTGTTTATTGAGCTGAGCTCTGGTTCTCTGTGCTCTGCCGTGGCGTCTTTTGATGGCGGTGAACGCACTTGATTTAGGCTCGCAAAATTCTGTCACCTTATTATGAGCCGTGGCCCTGGCTGCTCGCGCAGCACGGCCAGCGCAGGCCGCTTGTTCTGGAAGCTTCTCGTGTACGGGCTGAAAATACCAAGTGTCAGATCCCCTGAGATCCCATACTCACTACCAGACGCACAACAACATGAGCCCACTGCGCCGCTCAGCACACCTCCTCCAGCGCAGGGTTTCCAGAAAAGCAGGCCTCGCCGCTAATTCAAGCAACACCATCACAGCAGCTAGTATGGGAATGTATGGCCGGCTTAGGGTACTTAGACAAACTGTCCACTTGACAGCTATCAATTACTGGGGGAGGAGCAGCTCCACAGGTTTTAGTGCTAAACCCTCGCTGTGTTTGCTTTCGTTTAAAAATAACCAGCCAGCTCCAAAATCCGCAGCCCTGCAGAGCAGAGAGTCCTCAGCTGGATGTTCAGCTGGACCGAGCTCCTCGACCCAACCGCGGCAAATCCTGCAATTGCGCTAAGTCCTAATTCTAATTTTACGTTGTGTACATAAAGGCAGGCTGCGTTTGTAACTCATTTCCTGCCCCTAGAAGCTGGCGTTCAGCAGCCAAGAGTAGCAGACCACAGTATGCCCAAGTGTATGTGCCTCAATGTGTGTGTGTGTGTGTGTGTGTGTGTGTGTGTGGTGTGCACGTGTGTGTCTGTGCCATAACCAAAGACGGATCTCTGTACCAAACTCTGCACTGCATCAGTCCTCGGAGCTGATTAGACACAAACCCATTCCCAGCTGAAGGGATGAACAGGAAAACCAAGGAGCCTCTAGGTTCATCCTAAATTGCTTCCACCTGTAGCCACTGGGGGCGCTTGGCTGGGTAGCGCATCACCCAGAGCATCTAGCCAGGTCCCCAGCGGGAGGTAGAGGGATCTGTGTTGGCATGTGGGGGTTGGTGGGGGTGAAGAGAGAGTGGGGGACGAGCTGCTCCTGGTGAGGTCATTGATAGAGGGGGTGGCAGCAGAAGGGAGAAAACGGTGATGTCATGCAGAGTTTATGTCACACGGTAGGTAGCACATGCCCCCCCTTCCCCACCCCGACCCTCGTTCTGCACACCATTGTCGGCGAAAGGACGCCAAAAATAAAAACAAACAACCATTCTGTTCCTCGCAGTGGAGACAGACATTCTTCCAGAGTGACCCACTGCTTCCATTCATTCCATTTTGGGCCGCAGCGGGAGGAAAAACACAGGAATAACAGCGTTATTGACTTGTGCTTAACACAACAGAAACGCTCCCATGTCTGGCTATGCAGTGAGCCGCGGGCATCGGTTGGGTAGTGCCAACTCATAATTCATAGCCGGGTGCCAAAGGACTTGTCAAAGGGCATGACTGCACCAAGCCTTTGCTACAGTGTGCAGAATGTTGATTGAGGTTGAGAGTGAGGCATGATTAAGGTTGAGGTTTTGGGGGCATTTTTAGGGAGTGTTTGGAGGTGGGTTGGGAGGGGTGGTTAGTACTCACGCAGATCTCCCCTCCACGTCCAGCTTGGTGGGGATGATGCCCTTCTTGCCCAGCACTGCGGCCACCTTGTCCACCTCGCCCCGCTCGACCGCCTTCATGAGCCGGTCATCGTACTTGTTCCAATCTGTGTTCTGGAGAAACAATCACACACACACACACACACACACACACAAATCAATTTTATTTATATATAAGAAACACTTTCCACAAACCATGCCAAATACAATATCTTCTTGATAAATGACTAAGGGAGGAGAACTATGTGAAGAGGCAAGTAGGTCAAACTCTGGACTGTTCCAAGATTACAGTGAGCTGGCTGTCAGGCAACAAAAGCTTTTGCACGTGGGGAAGCCAACAGTCTGTCTGTCTGCAGAAGTACAGTAGCAGCTATTTATTTACCCAAGCAAACAGACGCAGTATACTTCCTACAGCCGAGAGAAAACAACATCCCATACACTCTCACGGCATACTTCTCCAAAGCCACAGAATGGCTCTTTCACAACAACGTGGTGAGTTTAATAAAGACAGAGAAATGAGCAGCCTGTGAGGAATCTGCTCTCGACAGCGAGTTAAAACAAGCCCTTAATCTGCTCAGGGGACCATATGTCAGCCTTACTCCAGGACAGCAGCGCCCAACACACTATACTACACAGTTTATGTTGCAGTCATACGTATCACAAAAATACACACCATCTCAACTGATGGTCAAGTCCAAAACATCCCCCCACAAACACAAACACACACACCCACACCCCATTCTCCACTAGCTGAGTCTGTACTTAGAAGCCAACTGGACATTTCAAAAAACACTTCAACTCCCCGTGGATACCTACAAAGTATGTGGAAGTGCACTTCAGCCATCGGCTCATCGTGGCAGAGGTGCTGGTCCTTTGGGAAGGTGTAGCTTCGCTGAAGTTCCTCTTAAGATAAAGTTAACCCCCCCCCCTTGCCCTTTCTGTGCACAGAAAGTCACTCAGCCAGCGAGTGAGGGGGGAATTTTTTTTGTAAGGTCAAAAAAGCGTCTGGGGGCAGAGAGAGAGAGAGAGAGAGCCCAGCAACAAGTTCTTCTTCTGTGCGTGTGTGTGTGTCTGTCTCTCTCAGAGAAGTCCTGTGAACGCGTGGGCAGCCAGTGCCTTGCTGATGATGAGGGAGAAGCGCGGGCAGAGTTTTCCCACTGCTTCCCAGCCCGAGAGCAGCTCTTCCCGAGCCCTCATCCCTGCACTGCACATACACGCACGCACGCACACTCTCCCTCTCTCTCTGTAACACACACACACACACACACAGACGCGTAGGCAGGCAGACAGGAGGCCGTCCCTGGGACAGCCCTACTCAGCCTGCTGCTCCTCCTCCTCCTCCTCCTCCTCCTGCTGCTGCTGCTCTGGGCTTAGTCCCTCGCTGATCTGAGCTGACCGCGCGTGTGTGTGTATGTGTGTGTGACTGAGGCTGTGCAAGGGCACTCACTTAGGCGCACACACACATACACACATGCACCCAATCAAATACATACATACACACACACACACACACACACACACATACATACACGGTCTCTGCTTCACAGACTGAAGAGCCTCTCTGGGCTGTGTGCTTGATCAGTGCTGTGTGTCTCCCAACAGCCAAATGGCCAAGGTCGGCCAACCCCCTCCCAGTAAATATGTGAGCTCTCCCGGGTTTTAAAATACCTCCCCTCTCCGGTAAACACCGTGCAGACAAACCCCTCAGACTGGTTACCTCTTTATTTTTTGACCCTCCAACCTTTCCCTGTGACTGATTGGCAGACAGACTCCCGGAATAGCCTCTCTCGTAGCATGCTATGTGCATGAGTAACTGCGGTGGGTGTCAATCCTGTCAGAAACAAGGCCAGCCAAGGAGGAACCTTGCTAGCTCACTTCGCTCGGCATGCACGCCGCATCTAGAAATATTAACCTAAGGGGGGGGGTTATGGGTGCAGATTTAAGAGTCCACTTGGCCCCGCGCCCTGGAGAGAGAGGACCCTTACAGCTCTCCCCCAACCCCCCCACCCCCACCCCATCCCTAGGGTCCCAAACTTTAAAACCTTCGAGCGGTTGGTCTGCCGCTGCTATACTGAGTGTGGAAGCAAAGGCCGCTGGTCCGGCGGCACGGTAGCGGGGATTATGTGTCGGCTGGTTTACAATCAGCTGTCTGGGACTGCGCTACACCACCACACCTTGGCGGTAAACACTGCATTGCATGGACCAGCTATTTCCAAAGGAAGACGTCAGTTTTTTATTTGGAGCCGCGGGTGAAAGAAAAACCGCGGGACAGAGGCGGGGGGGATTTGCAGAGGTGTCGGTGGGCTTGGGGAGTATGGGGAAGGGGGGGGGGCGGGGTGCTGGGATATGGACACGTTTCATTTACACACTCTATGCGTCAGGAGGTGCTCAGGTTTCGGCTGCAGGACAGACTGGCGTTAGACGAGCGCTGCTGTTATTCCGCATCCATGCGAAAAGCACTCGTCCTCATGACCCATCATGTGAAACGCTCGGTGTCCGCTTACCTAAGCTGCTCTCCCGCATGGAAACAAAGGAACTAAAATGGACCCCCTTTAACACCCCGTTTGTTCGCTTAAATAAACCCACAGTAGCCCGGGCCTTCAGCAATGCGCCGCCGCTTTCGTCGGGAGCTACAACGGAATGACAGCCTGCGTGTATTTTGGGCAGACAGTGGAAGAGTGAAGATGTTAAAAACGACACCATTCTGTCACCACACGCACGGCTGCCAAGTGGACTAGAACGGCAGTGGATTTAATCTGATAAATTTCTGCATAGTCTTTAACACAGCCGCACTAAAGGATCTGCCGGTGTGTGCACTTGTGTGTGCTTCGGTGAGACATCACCAAGCATGTCCTACTCGAGCAGAAATACAGGACATGACCGTCTTGAGAGCTTATCTCTATCAATAAGTCTGTGTTGACAGCACAGTCAGCTGTGACCTCTGACCCTTGACCTGACAGCTCCTCTCCTGAGCTTGCATTAATAAAGCCCAGAGCTTTGTCTGCCTCTGCTTTACGTCACATTATAAAGGTCAGCTTAACCACAGACTGGGCTACCTGGTGCATGGCCTATGAGGAGTGCAGTCTAATATTAAAGATGGTGTACACCACAACAAACTGCCTACACATCAAGCTGAACTAAAGTGATATCAATGCAGACTGCTGTTATATGTAGTTACAACATATACACACCTTCTCACATGTTTCAGTAACGCTATAACTAAGTTTATCATGAAATAACAGAAGTTAGCCACTTCCATTTGAATTTACTGAACGAAAGAGTAAACACCATTCTGGACAAATACAGGAACTTACAAGGCTATAATAAGGTCTCCAATGATTCAGTGTTCCTGAAAAAAAGACCTTGTTATGGATCATAATATCCCTCAAAAACACTGTGTGCATATGAGTAAGAAGTCAGGAATTTCCCAAGGCAACGAAAATTCCCTTCTTTAAAATACCACAAGTTGAGGGAAGAAATTCTTATCCTGGTTAAAACCCCATTTGACTTGTACATTCTTCATAGACCAACTCAACGCCAGGACTGAAGCAATGCTTAAGCTCCATTACATCTTGGAGTGTCTCCACTTCCTGTTTCAGGGTCAGGGAGCTGCCCTTGCTGTGTGTGTGTGTGTGTGTGTGTGTGTGTGTGTGTGTGTGTGTGTGCGTGCGTGCGTGCGTAATGTTGACTAAACTGTGCGCTCCTCTGCAGGTTATAAGTCCCTACTGAGCTCCGCAGCCTCAAAGAGTGGCAGTTCTGTCTAAAAGCAATCGCCCGACAGCCTAATGGGACTTTATATCCTAATATCCTGACACACTAAATCCCCCGTGATAAATGCACTTCCCGATACCCGAGACGCTCGGAGCTCTTCAGATGGAGGTCAGAGCATTTCTCTCGCTTGCTGTCTCTCCCTGAATGTGTGAGAAAGTATGTGTGTGTAGTGGGGATATGTGTGTGTTTGTGTGTGTAAATGGGAGAGAGAAAGAAAAATAGAGCAAGAGTGTGGTGTGTGTGTGTGTGTGTGTGTGTATGTGTGTGTGTGTGTGTGAGAGAGAGAGTGGGAGAGTGAGAGCGTGTGTGTGTGTATGTGTGTGTGTGTGTGTGTGTGTGTGTGTCTTTGAGTGTGAAAAGCCAAGTGTCTGGCAGTGAAGCCACCACGGCTAAAAACACACCCCGCTCCCACCCTCACCTCACCATGCTTGTGGCTGAGGGCAGCGACAGGTTAGCCTGCCAGTGCTAGTGAGTGAGAGTGATGTATGGGCTCTCTGGCACTCTCCTCAGCCTCATCTCACTCATCACCTCACACACACACACGCAAGCACCACCTGGCCACCGATGAGACGGAGAGGGAGGAGGAGGAGGGCAGAGAAGAAGGAGGAGTAGGGTGACAGGCCCAAACAAGATTCTCTCTCTCCCTCCCTTTCCAGGTGTCTGTGGTGGTGTATTAATCATGTGGGGCCCAGCCACCTCTACCGCACACCTGTGGAAGACATCAGCGGGGCTGATTTAGCCTGCGCTGCCTCAGATGGGAAAACCCAGAGAGGCCAAAGAAGCTGAAGATGACCCTGATAACCACAGTAGAGCCAAAAAGTCCCGACCAGAGCACAGCCACTCTGGAAGGTTCCGTCTTGAAAAAGAATTAAAAGATTGACCAGCCATTCTAGAATGTTCAAAAGAGAATGTGGGTGGAGCTAGGGGATGTTATCACCACCTCCAACGTGCGATATTGACCAGTATACGCACGCTGTGTCATTCTTTATCCCTTCCTTAAAGCACATTTCAAACAATAGCTCTGTTGTTCCAGGTCAGGAGGGCTGTCGGTGCCTTTGCTGCCATTCTGCTATTTGGTCTGTGTTGAACCCACTGGCCTTCTTGTTTTTCCCACTGAAAGTATCAGTGATCCTAAACAATAGCACCGAGCGTTGAAATGCACCAGAATATCTCTTTAAGGAGATACAGCAGGAATAAGTAGGGAAAGGAAAGCACAGGAGGGAGGGAGATGGAGTGAGAGAGAAAGAAATAGAGAGAGAGTGTGTGAGAGCGAGAGTGAAATAGTTCTTTTTCAGAGCTTTTTCAGGTCAAGGGCCGCCAAGAGCAAGCTAACTCGAGGCAGCTGAGAGGATTTCCTGCGAGTGATTGCACATCAAAGACCTTTTAAACTTTGTCTTCTTTGAGCAGAAAAAAAGATAGAGGGCTTTGCTTCCCTGCCCCCGAAATGTGAAAAATTTCCCATGAGGGATCCTAGTCACCCCACTAATTGCAAAAGAGCGCTCTGGAGTAGATCAGGCCAACATCTAAAGCCATGGAGACATGCAGGGACTTCTCCAGGAGTTGAATCTGGATTCTTCCTTAGAAACAAAATGGCCCACAGTGGGTTTGCATTCTTGACCAGCAGGGCTTGTTGATGTTACAGAGCTGGTGAGACACGCTGACGGCCAAACAACAATGTGCTGAGAGGTAATAAGTCTAGTGTTGGTGTGCAGAGGGTGTCGTAATGGACACACTATTTTCAGGTCCACTGACGCGAAATCACTTGAGCGAGCGAGCGCGAGCGCGCGCGCGCACGCACAAAGGCAGAGCCATAATAAAAAGGGCCTGTCGTTATGGAGATGGCAAATTGATGCTTTAATTAGTAATCCCTCCGCTAAGGACACACACATACACACACACACACACACACACACACACACCCAATCTCACAACCCCCCTCCCTCCCCAAACACACCCTTCTCACACCCCATCTCACATACCCTCCACATCCCTAAAGAGTGTGTGAGGGGGGGCTCTGACTGTCCATGCCAACTGGGTAAAGGGGGAGAGAGATAAGAAGACAGGGAAAATCAAAGCGAGTGAGAGAGAAAAATGAGAAAAGATAGAGAGAAAGAGAGACACAGTCTAGAGAAAGGTGCGAAAAGGTATCATCACCCGTCTCGGGAAAATGGAGCCATAGAAACAGAGAGAGACTGGAAGTGGAGAATGGGACAGAGACAGACGTCCTCACACTGGTGTGTGTGTGTGTGTGTGTGTGTGTGTGTCTATGGCTGACATCTCTGGCACGCAACACCCAGTCCAGTTTTATAGGGAAGCAAAAAGGTGACCCATCTATCTGGCTGTGGCACCTGTCACCATCATCAAAACAGACAGGACTTTCAGAAATGTGTGCGTGTGGATAGCAGAGCTTATAGACTGGTGTTTGTGTGTGTTTAACAGAGTAACAATTTGAACTGGTGTGTGTGTGTGTGTGTGTGTGTGTGTGTGTGTGTGTGTGTGTGGTGGGGTTAACAGAGCTTATAGACTGAAAACCTCACAGGTAGTGGAAGGAGAGTTCCATCACCTGTGGTAACGGCCATAACACAGCCACAGACTGGGCTGCCACCTAGTTCAACCATCCTGACTGCTGAGATGTGTCACCCCTCTGCAGAAACCCTGACACACAGCAGACTGGCAGCTTGAGACACACCTCCAGGCCTACGAGAGAGAGAGAGAGAGAGAGAGAGACACGCACAAGAAGACAGAGCAGAAGGGCTAGGCACACAGGCCTTCCTCTCTAGGGAGGAACCAAGAGCAACAGGGTTCCCCGGGCCCCACCCTGTTTCACGGCCATGTGTCCGGCCAGCTGCCCAGCCGTGGCCAGACAACCTCCGCTCAGTCGTTTCAACATGACCTCTGCCCTGGAGGTCATGCCACCTCCTTGCTATTTTCCTCCCTTACTTCCGACAGCATGTTCGAGCTGGAAGGATTTTCTGCTGACTGCTACATTTTTTTATATTTGGTCAACACACACACACACACACACACACAAACACACAGAGCTCCAAAGTCACCACCAACTTTGGCATGCTCCATGTGGGCTGCACAAGTACAAAGAACTGTACTGCCACCAACCATACATGCTGAGAACTGCACACATCCCAACAAGCTCAACAAGTTACAGCACAGAGTACTGTCCTGTACTCTGCCAGTTACAGCTTCAGTGTTTACATTGCATTTGCTGGTCAGTATTCAACTGCACTCGGAATGTAATGCATATTAGGGCACTGATGAATTTTACAGGCATATCCCAAACTCCTCAGAGCCTCAATTTAAGGCTAAGCCATTACTACAGGGGAAAGTAAAGATAAGACATTAGGAAAAAAGATGATGACCTGATGCCCCAGACCAAGAGTTGAAATGGAAAGTGGAGCATATCTGATAAAATCATCTCTAAATTTACAATTCAATTGATCTTTTTGATTCATCGCAAACAGCAGGAATGATTTCTAAAACATTGTTTTTCTCTTCAGAACACGATCCAGCACAAAATAAGCCATCTCAAACAGCTCCAGCACAAACAACCCCCAACCCTCTGGGCTTCACAGAGGAAGTTGTAAATTTGATATTACCACCACAAAAACCAATACTGCATTCTAATGTGGGTCCTGTCTCCAAAGAGCACAGAGTAGCCAATCACACCACTGGAAGCCTCAACCTCAGCAAGTTAAAAGGCCATTCTTTGGCATTCAGCGTTTTCACATGATCTGAAATCTCACAGATATCAAAACACCAGCCTGAAACTGCATCCACAAACAGTCATGGAGCACTGTGTTGAAACGACGCAAATGATAACAGAGGCAGATGTGCTGCGTGCAAGGTCCAAAAACAATAACGAAAAAAGAACAACATACGAACGAAAATTCCTCACATGTTTGAAATGACATTAATGTGACCTTATGCTTACTCTCCCTCACTAACCCCATTCACAGAGACCCCCCAAAAAATAACCCCCCCCCCTAGAGATTGTGACCTCACTGGCACGTTTTAATTCTGCGGCCGCAATAACAGTCCCTCGCAGGGACTATGAAAACAAGCTGGCTTATTGCTTTTGGCCGACGGGAGTGGCGTATTGTTCCAGCTGGCTTGCTGACATGCATTTGTGGAGTAGGTTTGCTTTACCCCTGCGCTGGAATGGAGAGCACTGCCCCGTGGACTGTGTGTGCGGAGGGGGGGGACCGGACTGGACATCCAGCAACAAAAACACTCGGCTCTGGTCCAGCAGAGTCAAGCAAACTATGCTTACAATGCTGAATACACACCTCTCTCTCTCACACACACACACACACACACACACACACACACACACACACACACACACACCACAGTGACTTGAACTGGAATGTGACTGGAGCATGATGCAAGGTTCAGGACAGAGAAAGCAGGGATAGGAAATCGGTGAAACGAGGTGAACCATATCAACAGTGCGAAGTGTTGAAAGCATTCGTCTTGGGTGACTCTGGAAAAGTGATGAGAGAATTTTCTATGGTGTGTGAGGAGAGAGCTGTGTGTGTGTGTGTTTACGTGTGTGTGTACGTGTGTGTGTGAATAACAACCCTCAGCATCAGCAGCGTTGTGAGTCTGCCCTCCTCAGGCCAGTAACATTCCAGTACAGCCCAAAGCGTGGCAAGCTGAGGCTTGTCTCAAGATGTCACCCCACTATTAACTCAGCTCTGACTCACCCAGACTCACTCACAAGGCTGTCTCACTCTCACACTCCATCTTTGGACAAAAGTCAGGCAATAGCAAGGAAGAGGTTTGCTTCGCTTGGCACGGAATAAACGCCAACGGCACAAATCACTTGTCAGTACCATGCTTTACCTCTGGAGGGCAGTAGTCAGAAAAGATAGCAGGCTAGTTTGATAACCTCTTGCAAATGGTACTTTAACCCATGCTGAGAAAATGTATGTTTATTATGACTGCATGCTGTTCCGCACTGGCATATTAGTCAAATGAAAGGCATCATTCAAAAGGAAACAAAAAGAAATCATCACAACCATATTGAAGTAATACATCTCCAATCACAGCAATACATTTCCTAATGCACTAATGCATTGCATTTCTCAAGGAGATGCTCTTGACAAGGTCTCCTATGACCCATGAATGTCGGGATGAGCAGCAGGGTAATCACTTCTTAAAGAACTTTCAATTTATGTGATGGAGTGTTTTCATCTTAATCTCCAGGGGGTGAAGGGTGGGCAGGCCGTGGCCAGGGTGCTTTCATCTCCAGGGGGTGGGAGTGGCAGGCCGTGGCCCAGGAATGAGTCTCCAGCCCTGTTGTCTGTCGAGTTCCCGTGACATGTGACACTTGGAGCTGTGGCTGGATGTGTTCCTGTGTGCTGGGGCTCAAATGAGGGGCTGTGGGTAATCTCCCATGATTCCTCCCGACTCTGCGTGAGGGGCCCATCACCCCCACCCCGCCCCCATTCATGTACACGTCCGCATGCACAGAGCCCCTATCTAGGCTGAGGACAAAACAAGCACGGACACCTCGTGTGACACCAATAAACACTGCTGACTCAGCGGGTAGCGGATGCTTGTTTGTGATGATGCTTTGATGGCATGTAGGATCAGCAAAAATGACTATGCGTGTGGGAAGTGAATCGTGTGTGATCTTCCTCATCTAAAGCTCTATACAATTCTCTTTTTATGAAAAGATTCGGGCATTTAATCCTAAAGCACTGCTAATACTAGAATCTGTAGAGATCTCCCAATAGGGTAATGTCTTTGAAAAAGAGAAAAGCAAGTCAAGAAAACTGATCTGCCCTGCCGAGCTCATTCAAAAGCATTGAATAAGACAGTGGGAATCCCATTTGGTGTCAAATTGCGCTTTACAGTCTGTAGACTCCTAACGTAGTTATTTCATTGTTCCCATTCATCTATACTCTGAACTGAGTGGTGGTGGTGCAACATCACCATACGTCAACTCATTCGACAGGCTTTGCCTCCTCCCTTGCATCAAATAAACTATAATCTCCTTTAACCCCATGATTTATCAAGAAAAGGCACATCAAAGCAGAGGAGATTTTCAATGGTCACCTCTTGACTCAAAAAGCAATCTACAAGAAAAAATTAAAACTCAGGCTGATAAGATCTGACATGCAACCTGCATGAAACACTGTTTATTTTCCATTTGGTTTGGTTTATTTGGTGTAATGAAAATGGTAATCAAAAATGAACCATGAAAACACAAAGATGCAGGAGTCATGCAGCTTGGTCTGCGATGCTTGAACAGTGGCTGCAGGTGACGACATCCTTGCTTGAGGAAAATGTGTTTTTAAGTGGCTCTCATGCGAAGGCAATCTGCTCTCTTACACAATGGCTCCTGTCGGTACATGCCGGGAGGCGGCCAAGAGCACACCCTGCCAAATGCATTCCACAGGATATCAGTATCTGTGGGCACAATTCATTGGCCTCCCTGCTCGACTCCTCCCTCCACTGCCAGCTTCGCCCTGCTATTTCAGAGTCCATTTACATGCCAGAGTAAACAGTGACAGAAGGCCTGCCAATGAGTACAACAGTCGTCAAAACACGTCAGGCTTTGTAATAATGCCATATCAGGTCTCTCATATATGCAAAGCTAGATGAGGCACGAGTTAGCAATGTTTTTATGTAGCACAATATAGCATTTCAAAGTAGAAATGTTATCGGTCCAAGGACCATGTTCACCACTGAGTCGCACCAAAGTGAAACAAAACAGATGAACTCGTTCCTCTTACTGAGTAGGCTACATTCTTGCTTCAAGCACTCCAAAATTCCTGGCGCTTGGGAATCAGCCATCATGCATTATTCTGAGCTTCTCACATTACACATTTTAAGACCAGCTTATTCCATGTATCAAAAGAAAGCAAAAGAGCAATGCAATCAAAAAGTGAAGAATGATATGAAAAAAAGGCACTGTCTTGAACCAAAAGAACATTTAAGAGTCTTTAACTCAGTGGGCAACCAGTTCAAAGTAACAGTAGTGAAATATTCTCTGGTAAGCCTCCAGGCCTAGTATCCAAGTGTAAAATCCACAGCGAGAGAATTAGAGAGATGTGGCTTCCATTGCCAGGACACTGGGCAGTGGCAGCCAAGGACTCCTGAGGACTCTTTCTCAGAAACCACAGGGTAGCTGAAAACAGTCTGAAGAACAAAACAACAGAGGAAGAGAAAGAGGAGCGTCAGGACGAAGAGTGAGACCACATTATGAGTGTCAAACAAGGTGCATCGAGCGATGATGTTGGCACATACAGAAGAACACGAGTGCCTGGAAAATTCCTTCATTCAAGCTGTGGATGCAGCTTAAATATTTTCACATCTTAAAACTATTATAAAAATATTTCAACGGCCTAAACACCGCTTGAAATCTACGTGACTTGAAAGCTACTTAGCAGCAACCAACAGTTTTTAATTGCGCCACTTCGATCTGAAAATGCCTGAAGGTCAGGAATTCAGCTTATAATTAAAGTCAGGTTCAATTATAAACAGTCAGGGGTCTCTCAGAACAAGATCAATTTCTCACTATATAAGTATGCAACAGACATGTTACTGGTTCGGGAGGTAGAGCACAGAAAGAGAATCAATTCTAATCATATTAGTGGTCTTCTTGGTTAATGAAAATGTCATGTTTTAGCAACTTTGGGCAATACAGAAACCATACCCTTGCTGAGTTAACAAGCTGAGAAATGCAAAAAAGGAGTTTGCCTTAAATACATCTCTAATGCAGTTTAAAAATCGAATAATATATTAAACCCCACTTCCTGTAGGTAGGCTAAAAGTCTGAGAATCTCTAGTTTTATCTTAAGGAGCTCTAGATATGAAATGACTGAAGATGTTGCAATCACAGCTCAGATACTGTGTCTGCCTCATTTCTGATATCAGATAGAGTTCAGGGGAACTGGTCAACTCATCTTCGATGTTTCAAGCTAAATTATTTTTCCACATTGACAGAAATATTCACCTAACACACAGAGGACGTGTGATTTCTTACGCTTTAATAGTCTCTTCAATAAATTTCATTACATAGAAATGTAAGTATTTTGCAATTAGGTCATCAAAACCAGAGATCACTGAATACTGACCAAGATAGAGCTACATAATAGGTTACAATAGGAACAAACGTGAATAGTTTCAGTCTGCATAAGTGGGAGTGTCACATAACGTCACAATATAAACTCTTCAGTGATCTTCTTTATCGGCATATAAGGGCTCGACCTTTGTCTGCATGAAGGGGGATTCCACCCCCTCCCCCTTGCGAAAATCGAACGCGGAAGTCAACGAACGTTTGTGTCTCTCGCTCCGCCTTTACCCTCTCTGTCAAAACCCATTTCCATCCCTGCCTCTTACCGCTGCATAGCAGTGACAGTGGCTTATCAGGTTCATCATTTCAGTTTTCATCACTTTAGGCAAGGCAAGGCAATTTCATTTTTATAGCATATTTCATACTTGGAGGCAGTTCAATGGGACAAAGAAAATGAGCCAAAATGAATGAGAACAAAACAAAAACAAGGCAGGTATAATACTAACGATAATATTAGAAAAGCAACCAAAGACAATGAAGACAGGAATAATAAATGCAAAATGCTAAAAAAAAAAATAAATAAAAAAAAATAATACTCAATTCACTTCCTCATCCTTAGGAAACTTTTGCGCGCGGTGACACAATCTTGGATTAGGCGATGGTTTGTGTATCACAGCATTACACTCATCTGACGTTTTCACAGTGCTTTGGTTCCTGCTGCCTTCAAAGCGATTAATCACCAAACAGGAGTTCCTCATTTCTTGGATTAGATATTCATGTGGTAATTGATTTTAGAGTGAGTTGTTTATAGTTATATATATCCCAAGAGAAGACCGAGTCAGCCCAAGACTAATTCAGCAATAAAGCAAAAGGCAACATCAACCCCTGACAATAATGACAACCTATTCTCACTCTTTTCAAAGCCATGTTGCTGTGCTGACTGCCAGGAGAGGACATCGTCAAGATTACATGACAGGAATGTAACGTCTGGCCGGCTCCCTTCCCTCTTTGGTCTGCTCACAAAACAACCTTGAAACATTAGACTTTTCACCTTCCCGGCAGGCAGCAACCATTTCCAAGCTCTGCAATTCCCAGTGTAAACTGACTCCCATCCTCCACAGCCAGGCTCTCACAACTGCATTTTTGTGCCCACAAGGCAGAATCCTCTCAGGGTGGGGACAGCAGATCACATTCCCCACAAGCTGAAGGATGGAGGATGGGCCATCAGACAACATGGTCTGTACTTTGCTTACATGCTTTGCTTATGTTTGTCTATGTTTACACATACTGACACATTTGTCCAAAACAATATATGAACACTACATTATTAGAATAATCCATTAGAGACACAGTATGTGTGTCACTTACAGTAAGCTACTTCTTCCGGGTTTCACACAACAACATATTTTTTAACAACAGAAGGTGATATAATCCCACCGGGGAGAGGGATGGGTAAGCAAGCAAGGAAAGGCAATACAGACAAGATCTTTACAAATCTTTTCATACCAAGAGGTGAGGTGAGGTTTTGTGACTAAAAGACAGTCCTGTTTATAAGTCATAGCCTACACTGTCACTGATCAGCAGCTTTTTGCAGAGGAAATCTGCTAATTTTATGAGGCACTGCACTCCAAGTATATGCAAGTGTATTAATCAAGCTTATCTTAATTACTACAATCCACCATCAAACCGCTTTATGTCATCTCTGCGCTCTGACTCCATCAAGAAAGCTTTGGGTACATCTTGATATTAACACACAGAGTCCGAAGCATTAGTTGGAAGCTCAGTCATTCAGACGGCTTTACTCCGTGGCAAGATAAAACAGTCATTCCCTTGACTGCCTGCGTGCTTGTTTTTCAGAAACACCCGGCTGCTCCTTCAGGCTTAGCCCTTTTGAAAGCCCTGGCAAGGTGGCTGGCACCAGACTGGGGCTTTCATTGAGCAGGGTCTGTGTTTATGTACATGACACATAAAGCCGTGCAGCCACAGCAACTCATAATTCTGCACACTCCCACTTCAACATAGAGGGCCCTGCAAACAGTAATTTTCCATAATGAATGATGGACCATTTGTGGGTCTGAATGCATGTTTGTGATGACACAGATTTGTTTTGAATGCATAAATTCTGGCTTTGCTTTACACTCCAGCTCTATACAATTTGACTATACTAGATAAGTTCACTTAAGACAGTCAAGAAATTTGGATTCTGCAATTATATTGTATGTCTTTGCATGGCAGACATTGAGTTTCACTATGACCTTGCCCTTCTAAGGTTATACACATATTCATCTGCACCAAACATCACAAATTCATTATGATTGAAATATCTAACAGGTAAATCCTTTCTTTTCTTTTCTTTCCTGTTCTCAAATCTCAGCTGATAGAGATCCCCTGAGCCTGAACGACAATCAGCCATGTTTAAGATGGTCGTGATGGCTCATTAATGGGGGGGGGGGAGACAACCCAAGATAACTCATTTAGGAGCTATTAGCTGGGTGCCTGTTGTGAGCTGCCATGATGAAACCGGACACAGCTCCCATGGCACAGAAGAGGCTAAGGGCTTTTATCCACGGTGCATTCACATCCTCTGTAATCCCAGGCCCTTTACTCATGCTAGGATAACCCTCAATCCACACTGCCCGACTTTTCCCAGCCCTCTGGGGGCCCACCCTTGGAGCAGCCGAGCCTTTCAACCAACCAGACGCAGCAACACCACAACGAGCCCCATGGTTTCAGGACAGGCCTGGCTAAGCGGCTCAGAGGATCGATTGAACAGTGGGAGGACAAGACAAAGCACCTCAGATGAGTGAAAACCAGCATTTCCAGCCAAGAATTCTATGTTCATTTGAGCTTACTACCTGACTGGCATACAAGTGAGGTCAAGACTGAAACGGCAAAACGGGGGCATGTGTGTGTGTGGATCCTTTACCTTAAGGCCAGAGTGACTCAGGGGAGTCCATGAGGAGTGAGTCAACACAGTTTCAACAGAATGCACTCATAAGTAGGAAATGACGACTGATTCACAGTCCTACTCATCTCTGGATGAGAGAGATGTGCATGCTTGCGTATGTGTGAAATTGTGACAGCACCGTACAGCGGAGATGTTGAAGGGAACAGGTGTGCTTTTTCACCCTCAAAAGCGCACAACTAAAGAAAAGTTTACTTTGAACTTTCCACGCTTCTGGAAATAAATAAATGCATGCTGTATTGCTATTGTTGGAATGGCACAGGTCTTTCACATTCCCAGACAGAGAGGAGGCATTTGTACAGCATGTGAAACAATATAACATTGGAGGATTATCTCCGCGCGACTGAGGGGGCTTCATCCTGCCTTTGATACTCAGGGCAACCTTATTGTGTGTCCAAATCCCAACAGGTCCGGTGAGGGTGTGGCTCCAGAGAGCAGGGCTGAGTTTCTAATAAACACAATGTGCCTCTCCCTGACTCAACAACAGCAGACGACACCAACCTCCATCTACAGGCCCCAACAACACCCGCCAGCACCAGCCCCTGACAACAGTCAGTGAGGCGTTCAGCTTTACGCAACACTACCCTGCCCTTAGGCGTCTAGACAGAAGGTTATTTTTTTTTATTATTTTTTTTTTTTACTGAAAACACGCAACCTCAAAAACCTCTACACAACATCATCTACAAACCTATCACCTACCACAGGGGAAAGACAAAGGCCTGAACTTTCAACTCAGCAGAGTTTGGGAAAGTTATAAACACAGTCTCACAAAATGCCTGTTTTTGTTTGTTTCATGTCTTACATATTCATACACAGAACATCAGCAGAGCCTGGGTAGAAAATCACTACTGTTGCATTGACTAATTTATATTACAGGAACAGACTGTTATTTATTTACACAAAAACAAATAAATTAACTAAATGGTATTTAAAGCACAGCTAATCCATCAAATGCCGACAATATACTTCCCCTGTGGAACTTATAGCACAACTAAATATTATACCACTATGGTTAGGAAAAGATTCAGACAATCTATTCTTCCCAAAGACCTGCTCCATCTTGTCACATTAGTCGCTCAGAGAGATATGAACAATCAATATAAATTTATCCTTTCACCCCTTCAACACTCTTCAGTGAAAAACAATGTTTAAACAATGTGTATCATAAAGCTTTTCTTGTCAACACAGTTGCTTCTCTACCAATGACAAATGGTCACAATACAGATGAATCACCGTGCAATGCCAGTTCTACCTTATACACAACTGCCAAAATGTATTACTTCACAGATCATGACAACAAAACAGTCTACTCTGGTCATTACGCTACATCACAATTTCTGTGCGCTAATTCTGAGATAAGTACCCTTCATGTATTAGGTGCTATTGGTGACTCACCATGGAATTCACAGTGTGACAGAACAAACAGTAGCCCATTTCGTTCCTTCTTAACAAGTTTCACCAATTAGAGGGCTTCCTTCTTTAAATACTGATGTCTATCGTCTTAAACACAACTTGTCAGATGGCCTCTCAGTAGCCCACAATCCATCACCACACATCGGGTTTCTTTCTTATGGTAATTACAAGCCAGTGAAAGCACCAGGCAGCTGTACCACTAAAAGGACTGAGCTGAATCCTAATAGGAAAACTTTCATGTGGCATGATTATTTTCAAGTCATTTCTAGCACAGGCTACATACACCAGAGTGTCTCATTTAGTTATAACTGGTTTTCAAGTACTCAGCAAAAAATGACTTCATCTCCAACGTCCTATGCTAGAGTGCATACAGCCATTGAGTGTAACGTTAACTTCACCACTACTCAAATGTGTGAGTGTTGTTTTGCGCGTGTGTGTACAATTCTTTACATGTCTCGAGTAAGGAATGCAAAAATATTACCACGCTGTTTCTGCCTATAACAACTTAGTGAAGGCTGTCTTTAGCGTAACGTTATGGATTTCACCAGTCTCATACTACTAGGCTACCCTAAATCTCCAAATGGATGGCTGGGTTACATGAGTTCAGCGCCCTAGCCTACTTTTGAGTACTCAAAAGTCTCAATGTGATAAGATCCAAGGAACCGAAACATGATATACTACCTTGACACCTCAGTAACTTAACGTTAACTTAATAAACGCAATGCGTTTCAAATGAAATTCAGTGGCTCAAATTTAGATCTAACGTTACGTAAAAATCGTAAAAATCTCAGCAATGACAACTAACCGCAGGCAGATGCTGTAGGTTCTTCGTAAGTAGCTTAGCGTATTAAGCCTACACAAAGTTGATTCTTAGGTGCAGAAGACGATTTTGTGGGGAAAAAAGTTTTACTTACAGTGATGGTAACTTCATGCTTTTTCAGGCGATATTTTAAACTCTTCATTGTTGCAGGCTCCGCTGTAATAGTCAGCAACTTTGTTAAACTGTATCAGCTTCACTACAGTTCTACGACTTTGGTTACTTGTTAATAAACTTTTTCCCTCTCCCGATAACAATGAATTTCACCTGACGCATAACCACAAACTCTGGACCTGTTGCATGATTGACAATTGTCGAACCTAATCGAATATAGGTACAAACCACAACGTTTGAAATTTCACCAATCAAGTATTAGATAAGGAGGGACTTCCTCACTGGCGCCTAGACGCTATTTGCATGTAGCGCGAGCCCATGGGAACAACGTGCGGTCCGGTAGCTATGTGACGTTGTCCTTACCTGGAAGGGGCTGGACTTTGTTGAGTGGAAGCTTGTACATTGAGGAAAACCAGGTTGCGTAAAACCAACGGCAGATTATATCAACCATTTAAATAAAATGTGGAAAAGTGTGTTCTTGTCTAATTCCGAAAGCACCGCAGGCTATTGGGCTACCAGAGCTTTCTCTAACGTGTTGCATAACACCAAATAGCCTAACAAAGATAGAGAACAAACCTACATAGGGCTGGTTAGTGCATTTCACCTAGTCTTAGTCAATGTTCATTCAATATTTTATCAGTTATTTTACCTAGCCCATAGGCTGTTTCTTCTGATAGTCCTATCACTAGATCTACTGAAGACTTTTGAGTTGGTTGGGTTCATAGCCTGGAAGTGGGGTGTTTTCACCCTGGCTGATTGAAAAGCAGTGTAACAACAGTATAAAACATTAGCCTACACTGTGCTTAAAGTAACAGAACTTGTCTATGCCATTGCAGTATGAATATTCAATCAATGCACAAAGCTGCCCTGGAATATCAAGTTAATAAAGACAGTTATTGCCCCCTTCTGGCTGTAGGTCAGACCTCCATGCATCATTGATTGATTACCAAATCACGTTCTTTTACATTGGCATCCAAGATTAGCAGCGAGCTCTGAAGTTTTTTTCAGTGAAGTGGGGGTTGGCTGTATGGGTCCGTCTTTGTCCTTTACACTCAAGGTCACCATAGCAACAAGGTTGCCATGGCTCTTCAGTGTGAAATGTCATTGTTGCGCTGAAGGCATCATTAGGCCTACTGCCAAAAAAGAGAAAATTTGATTAACATAAGCTACCTGAAAGCCTTGGAGCAGTAAATACGTTGTTCATTGATACTACACTATCTATAATTAATCCCTGGGTGAGAAAAAACCTACTTTTGACACACTGGTAATTCAGTGGCATCCTTTTTTGACTTCAGGTTAGGTTTGTTGCTTGTGCCTGTTCCACAATTTCTAAGCTGTGTGTTAGTGTCTATGTGTCAATACATGTTGAACATAACTAGTTGAATTGACTAGTCTAAGATATATTGTTGCTTATAACTAACAGAATAGACAATAATTCACAAGTAGACTACATAACAAACCAGGGAACATTACAAACCAGTAAATGTAGAGTGTATTGTATAGTACAAGATGGTGACCACATCTTTGGGATGAAAACCAGGGACATGTCCAGTTCTGCAGTGTGTGGTCAATATCGTTGAAATACCTTTAACAGAATTTGTTTTCAGGTGTCTGAAGGACAAACCACCAAAATCGGGGACCATCCCCAGAAAACGGGAACGTCTGTCAGACTAGTGTAGGCTAGCTACATGATAAACTGCAAGTTTCCCCAGTGGATTGAAAAGTTGTTAGTTCAGTTCTTGAGTTCAGTGTGATGAAAAGGACTAACAACAGTGCTTGCTGGGCCAGGCTCTGATAGGTATAGCCTAAAGTAAATTACCATTTACTGATGGAAGAATAGCACATATGTACTTTGAACGTTACATAAAGGATTTAGTAATATGCTAAGATAACTGGGCAATTCTACGGAAAGTGGACTTCTTTATCATGTCCATAACACCAATAAAATGCCATAATATTTGTATATATATAATTGGCTGTAGAAATTATATGAAAAGTTGTATGAAGTATTTCATGTAATCATTCACTTCATACAAATACCATGGCATTATATTGCCATTATAGAAGTGAAAAAAGTCCATTCTCTGGGGAAATGCCTTTCTTCAAATCTGCTATTTGAAGTAGACCAAATGCAGTAACAAATTATCAAGATCAAAGTAATTCTGCACTATATGTAGTACAAGGGTAAGAAAGGAACTGATTATCTTCTGTTATTTTTTCCAGTAGGATAAAGGGAAAATGAGAATCAATCAATAACTCTGTTGTTCAAGGTCACTGAGTGCTGTCAAAAAAACGGAACATTTTTTACAACAGAATAGCGAATCGGCAACTAACATTAACTGAATTGGTCATAGGAAAATGAAACTGAAAGTGATTTCTGTGCCACTTCCATTTAGTGTTAACTGCTGATTCACCACGTTGTATCAAATTTTCTGATGCTTTTTCCTACTGACAGCACTCGGTGACCTCAAACAACAGGGCTATAGACTGATTCACACCAGAAAGTTGTCAGTTATTGAAGTTTGCAACTCAGACAAACTTCTGTCAAATGTGCCATAGAGAAAATATTTTGGGGTAACATTTTATCAAGATTAACATATATAGAAAGATATAAGGATGGTTGTCACACATACTGATCTGCTATGCATTTCAGTCTGGCCGGTAGGCCTATCTCTACTTCTTCTTGTTTGCCTGAGATAGGGGAACCAATCAAAAACAGGCTTTTACCCCAACACAATGAAGGTAGGCTTAACATGTGTTTTGCTTCAAATTGTGATGCATCCCACTCTCTTTTCTCTGCAATCATTGGTCTGATTGGTTGAAGGCATATCCAGTTCCTGAAGAATCATTTTGATCTATGTCTGATCTATGTCAGACTGAACTGCTTAGCAGATGAGTATGTGTGAGAACCAAGCTAAGAAAGTAGTTTATAGAAGAAATACCCTTTGCACGTAAATATTCCACAAAACCTCAAAACAACTCGCTTCAATGTTTTCTTGTCAGCATATCACTTGAAGCAGTAATCAATTTATTTTAGAAAATGAGTGCATTGCACAAAGTTTTTTTAACATCGGCACTGTGGCAGTCAATCATTGCCTGAATTTTCAATGATAAGGGTCTGATTCCCAGGCTAATGAACATTAGTTATATTATATTGCTTACCATAACAGGCCAGCAGGTGTTCTCCGTTAAAAAAATTTAATTGATTGGTGAATCAGTGTTTTCCATTAAAATAATTGTTTTTGTACATATCCTCAAATATCCAAAGATAATTCTTGTCTTAATGCTATTTATTAACTTCTAAGTCAACATAGAATTCCAAAATAGATTTGTTTTTGAATCTTCCACCCAAACAAGCTTACAGATACATGACATGACTGGACACGTTTGTCTATTTAGAAATCCTTCTAACCAGACTTGTCCCAGTAGAGCCTAGAGAGAATCAATAAGAGCTTTTGGCTTCTTGTCACAAAGGGAAACCGCAACATTTTATCTTTGGCTTCAACATTAATAAACACTCACATACTGCGACTGGACTGGATCTTACTCTGATTTGCTCATCTGCTCAGAAATGAAAATCATTTTGTGTGCACTGTCTCTATGAACTCTCCATACACTAGAATTTTAGTCCAAATTTCACCTCAAAGGAGCACCTCTGTGCACAAACAATGTGAAAGAAAACAGAACGATCATTACAGATTTTGTTCTTCTGCATCTGACTGGAATTAAAGAACAGAGTAAATAGTTGTTCTCATCTGCCAATTATAGGCCTGTTCTGAGATTCCAATTGAGGACACAGCTCTCTGGATAGGTCTGCTTTGGAAATCTCCAGAGTAATGTCATTATGTGGAGAGGAGTTGCATCATACACCTTTGACTACTAAATTGGTAACACGGCAAAGTAGAGGAACAAATACAGACAGCAAACTGTAATCTATAAACTCATATCATAATCAAATATTTTCGCATACATACCAATGCAGACGTGCCATATTCATACATTTATTATATGTGAACATGTAACAGGACAGAGCATATTCATATTGTTTTACACGATTACAATACATGTGAGGCTTCATGCATTTCCATACTGCCTTGATTGTTCATTCAAACAGCATTTATGAAATACACTAATTGACTGGGTGTGAAACCACCCCCTCCAAAACACACATACACACACACACACAGTAATTGAAGCAAACTGTCAAGCAAAATGTTAATGAAACCTTAACAAATGACTCAAATGTTAATTAGGTGTATCGGTATATTGCTGGCAGCCTCACAATATTTGGGTAGGCATCAGTTTTAATAAGGGTGACTCAAGTATTGTGAAAAAGTGGTATGGTCATCAGCAACTCATCATCTAGGCCAACAACAGTGTGTGTGACATGTGCCACCACAGATGCATCAGCTGTTACTCAAAACCAGTTCTATCCAGTTATCCTTTACAGCATATTGTTTTTACACCCATTTAAAGCCAATATTTCAAAACAGGCTATATGCATCTGATAGATAGTGTGCGTTTGGTTTTATATCGTCATGAGAAAGATTAAGTCGAAATTCAGCTCAGCCCAAGCACAAGAAACAACACTCATTTCCGAGAGAACAGATCCTTTAGTTTTTTCCTGAACTCTTTCCGCATGAGACAGTAAATTATTGGGTTTAAACAGCTGTTGGCATGGGCGAGACATACGGTAACTGGGAATACGTAAGTATGAATCATATAGTATGTTTTATCCCAATAGACAGCGTTGAATTTCACCAGAACACCCCAGAATGTAATGGCATGGTTGGGCATCCAACAGAGAAAGAACGATAGAACGACGATGGTGACTGATTTGGTTACTTGTGTTATTCGCCTTGAATTATTCTTCATACTGCAACGCCGAATGAGCCTCACTAACATCAAGTAACTGATTGAAACGACAATCATAGGTATGACAAAGGCTATTAAAATTTTCTGTAAGTGATATACAGCCAGCCAATATTGTCCCTGTGGAAACTTAAGGAGACAGAGTTTTTCTCCGGTGACATTGGTGACAGTTGAAAAAATAGCTGTTGGTGCTGTGGCTACAGTGGCCAAAATCCAAAGCGCCACACAGACCCATCTCACCGAGCAAGATCTCTTTCGTGTTCGGTCTTTCAGCGCAGAAGCAACAGACCAGTATCGCGTAATACTCATTGCAGTCAGAAAAAAAACACTTGCGTACATGTTCATGACAGTGACAGAGAGGACAATTTTACACATGGCATCTCCAAACGGCCAGCTGAAGTCAAGCGCAGTGTCCACAGCCCAAAACGGCAGAGTTAATACAAACTGGAAGTCCGTAGCAGCTAAATTAAGTATGAAAAAGTTGATTTTAGATTTGCGTCTCTCTTGTCGTACTCTGATAAAAAACAAGACGAGCAAATTTCCAACCAGTCCCACGGCGCATACAATCAGGTAGGTGACCGAGATCAGAAATCTCAAAATGGGACTTCCATCAGCTGTTACATCGATATCTTCCAAGCTTCGAAAACGGTCTTCATCCGTTAACGATTTGTTTACTATTCCGCTTTGGTTTATGTCTTCCATCTCCTCTGACACAGAGACGCCTCAGCTAAAAAAGATGCGTAATGCGCACAGCTGCATCACTTCTCTGTCCCTCAGAAATAGCCGTTACTGAGGACGGTAAACTCTAAACTACGCACAATCCGTTCTCCTGCGCCTAGGAACTTTATGTTGACTGTCCTTCTGCCAGAGATCGACTTGGTTATGATTTCATGTCATGCGCCTTTTGGATAACATGTCGCTGAACCAACTGATTGGTTCATATTGGTGATCGTATTTGAGTGACATAAAATTCCATGTCGAGGCACCCATATATTACTCTGTCCCAAAAAAAAATGAAATATAAGATAACTTAGATATAAACTGCGTAACTGTGACATAAATCTACTTATATTAACAACATAGTAGCCCATCAACCACCAGGCAATTTGATATGGACTCAAGTGCGATTTGCATAAACACAACAAATCAAACAGCCAAATTAATGTGGATCAGCTTTTCAATTAACAAACAAGCATCTACCTACTGATAATATATTGGTTTTTTTCCATAAAGCAATACAATTCATTGTCTGTGTTTTTACTGCCACCTGCAGTTCCCATGAATTAACTGCACGTTTTGATAAATTGTTGCTTCCGAAAACCTCGGAAAGATTGTCCTCTCCTCTTCGTTTTGTCAGTTCAGTCAGCCTTCACAAATGAACTTAGAGGACAGCAGCATCTCTAAAATGTCCTCTCAGTGAGACATTTTGATTCAATTGACATTTCACTAGGCTTTTAGGCATCCTTTATCAAGCGCATAATAAGCGTATGAAAAGAAACTTGTCCAAAAATATGTCAAACTGAATGTCTTATTAAAGCTCACAGCCTAAAAAAGCCTACCTAATAAGCCCCCAGATCCAAAACCTCAGTGTTTACAATCACACTTGAATCTCACGACGATAAAATAGAATCTATATTATCTAAACGCTATCAAATCAAAATTTTGTAGGTGTAGGCCTACTTTATCAGGTAACATGGACTAATTCCTCTGTAGCCATGGAAGCCATCACAGCATGCTCTTAAAGCCAGTGTCTGTTTTGTACCAGTCATACAGTGCATGATCAGGAATCATAGACATGCCAGTTCATCACTGGTTAATCAATCTCTTGCCAAATTTGGTACTTCAGCCCCTGGCAAAAATTATGGAATCACCATTCTTGGAGGATTCAGTTGTTTAATTTTGTAGAAAAAAAGTCTGATCACAGACATGACACAAAACTAAAGTCATTTCAAATGGCAACTTTCTGGCCTTAAGAAACACTAAAAGAAATCAAGAAAACAAAAAATGTGGTAGTCAGTAACAGTTACTTTTCTAGACCAAGCAGAGGGTAAAAATATGGAATCATGAAAAACAAACAAACAAAAGAACACTTCAACACACCACCAGTACTTTGTTGCACCACCTCTGGCTTTTATAACAGCTTGCAGTCTCTGAGGCATGGACTTAATGAGTGACAGACAGTACTCTTCATCCATCTGGCTACAACTTTCTATGATTGCAGTTGCCAGATCAGTTTTGCAGGTTGGAGCCGTGTGATGGACCATTTTCTTCAATTTCCACCACAGATTTTCAGTTGGATTGAGATCCGGACTATTTGCTGGCCATGACATTGACCTTATGTGTCTTTCTTCAAGGAATGTTTTCACAGTTTTTGCTCTATGACAAGATGCATTTTCATCTTGAAAAATGATTTCATTATTCCCAAAGGTCCTTTCAATTGATTGTATAAGAAAAGTGTCCAAAATGTCAATGTAAACTTGCACATTTATTGAAGATGTAATGACAGCCATCTCCCCAATGCCTTTACCTGACATGCAGCCCCATATCATCAATGACTGAAGAAATTTGCATGTTTTTGTCTCCATAAATCTCAATCGAACGGCACCAAACAAAAGTTCCAGCATCATCACCTTGCCCAATGCAGATACGCGATTCATCACTGAATATGACTTATCCAGTCATGCACAGTACAAGGTTGCTTTTCATTAGCCCACTGTAACCTTGTTTATTCTGTTCAGGCGTTAATGATGTTTTTCGTTTCGCTTTTCTGTATGTTAATCCCATTTCCTTTAGGCGATTTCTCACAGTTCGGTCAACAGGCGTTGACTCCAGTTTCTTCCCATTTGTTCCTCATTTGTTTTGTTGTGCATTTTCTGTTTTCAAGACATTAAGTTTTCTGTCTTGAACCTTTGATGTCTTCCTTGGTCTGCCAGTACGCTTGCCTTTAACAACCTTCCCATGGTGTTTGTACTTGGTCCAGATTTTAGACACAGCTGACTGTGAACAACCAACATCTTTTGAAACATTGCATGACAATCTACCCTCTTTAAGGAGTTTGATAATTCTGTCCTTTGTATCAATTTACATCTCTCGTGTTGGAGCCATGATTCATGTGAATCCACTTGGTGGAACAGCTCTCCAAGGTGTGATCACTCCTTTTTAACTGCAGATTAACGAGAAGATATAATCTGATGCAGGTGGGAAAGAAAATTGACAGGGTGATTCCATATTTTTTTCCCTCTGCTTGGTCTAGAAAAATATATTTCCGTCCTCCCTGACCAATGATAACATGAGTCTAAACTAATGTCTAAAATTCCATGGTTTCTTACTGGTTGTCAACCTTTTATTGTTCAAAAAATCGCTCTGAAAGTGATTCCACTATCTTTGCACATGTAGTTGTCATCATAGTTCTGGTGTGCACGTTGTCATTCATATTAATTCAGGGAATATTTATTTATTGTTATAGTTATCATTCTTGGTGTTAATGGCCCTTTTCTCCAGGAGGAGTGAAGGCATGACTGAGCCCCCTCTCCAGTGCATTTTGTTCATTCCTTTGTTGGTCAAAAATGTCTGTTAAGAAATGTAAACATAAACAAATGCAATGTCCACCAGCATCACTGACTGCTCCTTTAATGTTAAATCCTTTTCCATCTTTAACACTTAGAGCACTTGTCATTTAAAATTTGTGGTGAGAAAACCTGGACTGATTATTTATTCATAGCCAATCTGGTGTGCACTTGGTCACCTGCCAACATCAGTTCATAGCCAGCCGACACTACAGATGGACCAAACTATTGTTTTTTTTTTTGTTTTTGATTTTACAATGTCTGAATTTGATCTCACAGAAAACAGGTTATTGTGACTTTGTTAACAGAAGTACATGCACATTTCCTCTGACCCTTTGGAGAGTTACTGTGGCAAGCTACCTGTTTGAAATCCCTATTATAGGATACGGAACCTTTTATGAGGCAAAAGTCAAAGACAATGGCATTCTTGTACTAATGCAAACATGTCAGTGAAATAACAAAAACATGGTGGGCATGTAAGTAAAGACTGCCCTCGCCATTTTCAGTCTTCACTTTCTGAGTTTGCTGGTGTGGATCACTTGTAGATGGAGGAGAGCTCTGCATTCTGGCACCACAGAACTTGGCGTCCCCTTTGGTGAGCCGGTCAATATGTTTGTTGCTATTATTTGGTTGCACTGGTTTCAGCAGTTTGCTTTGAGAATGTTGAGAGGCTGCTGCATTTATGTGTAGGGGGGAGAAGGACTCAACAAAGAACACAATTACTTCTGATGTTACTGTTATAATGTGTAATCCACACCTGATCATAGGATCCCCTGATGGTGCTGCGTGGTGACATCCTGACTGTTGTAAAAAACAGACCTGAATTGAAATGGAAAAATACAAACACTTCCCAAACACTGCCAAACACTTCTCAACAAAGAAAGCTGTGACACATTTAACTCAATGCGGTTTATTACATCTAAACTTCCCTACATAAACAGGTAACATTCAATAAGTAAACAATTTCTTCCAATGCATGTAATAAATATTTTTTTTCACTTAGTACTTTATACAAACTGACATTGGTCAACTGTACATCATTACTTTTGTATGTTCCTTAAAAAGCCGTTTCTCTTGTAGGACATGCCGCATGGGAACAGACTCAATGGACTTAAGGCAGTGAGCGCAGACCACAGCTGACCTGAAATACTTCAAAGAAAAACAAAAATAAAATAAAAGAGAAAACAAAATTGGAATCCATCTCAAACCCACTTGGTGCACAATTTCCTTTTTCTTTTTATCTAAAATATAAATCATTTTCAATATGTTTTTTGGGAACAATGACAGAAGACACAAGAACATTACCAGAACATTGATTCTGCACAATTCACCATACACTTTTTTTTCCAGCAATCTCCACACACACACACACACACACACACACACCCAAAACAGTTTCCCTTTATCAATTAATCATCTTCAAAACACTGACATTGAGTGCAGGAGAGCTCCTCTTGCTTCAGTCATTTTGGCGGGATTGCCCCCCTGTGCCTTATGCCGACCTAACGATCGGATCGTCATATTTACACACACGGCTGAAATGAAGATCAGGAACAAGACATAACTACCAGCAACGAACAAACAAAAAAGAAAACCTTCGGAACATGGCGCAACAGCTGCACTGGGCGAGACAGCTGTTTTGCTTGGTTGTGGCATAGGCTAGGCTACACATGGGACAGTGGCAAACCGGTGGGGGTCCTGTGCTTATCTGTCCATTACTACATGCAATGGCTGTCACAATGTTAAATAAATACCAGGGTAGCAATGCACACATAACACTGACATGTAGAAGAGTGATTTAAAAACAAAACAAAAAATAACTGAACAGGTCATCAAACATAGTCTTGGCCATAAAGATAATATGCAAGCTACATGAAGCACGTCAAGAGAGAGAGCGCAATATTCAAAGTCTCTCACTGACCTCTTGAAAAGGGCGTCTTCTTGATGGGGTGACAATGCGCTCTTAACATGTATAATGAGCTGGACAGATGGGGAAGAAGGAGCCTAGGGTCTTCTACTAGGACTATAATGCGGATGCTGCATGACCCTCTACCCAAACCAGCAGATTACCGAGATGAGTCTTCAGCGAAGTAGATTCATTACTGGGTTCAACAATCTTGCAATAAATGCTATATCCACATGAGTGTGAAATTGGGAGATCCCCTCAAAAAACAAACAAACAAACAGAAGCTTATTCAGTACACATATGCTCTTGAAAGACTAGCAAGTGACAATAAATCAGTGGAAATCAAGATGTAAAAAAAAAAAAAAAAAAAACTATCGTGATAACAGAATAAATAAAATACAGAGCATATTCTATACACAGGGTGAGTCCAAAAAAAAAATAAAAAATTCAGTCAATACATGTAGACGAGGAATGGAGCTACTATATCGTCCAGTTAAAGCTCTGTTCAGAGTCCAGGAGCTGCTGTGTAACAAAGAACTTTAGAGGAAAATATGCTTATTTGACCCAAATAAATGACACTGAATTGCAAGTGTAGTTGTAGTTTGAAACTGAGAATAGTCCAGAACAGAATAGCCCTTGGTTACATTTCTGCACTGCAAAGAATAGACTGACCATGAAGACACCACTAGATGATGGAGCAAAGCTCGGCCTCCAAATTGGGATTCTGAACCTATTCTTGGCTTTTTTTTCCCTTTTGAAAAATCTGACTTTTTTTTCCTGCATTTGTCTGGAAAAATCTGTATCCAATTCTTCCTGTGGGGAATGTGCCCTGGTTATTGCTCCATCTATTCACACCAGAGACAGGAACAGTATTATCTACTGCTAAGATGGGAACAAACTGGATGCTCTGCAGGTCTGGGGGTCTGAGTGCACTAATTACGTTTAACAGAGACATCAAGACAGATGTGTGTAAGTGAACTGGAGCATGCATGCCTTCAGCTGTTCCACTGTTCAGGTGCTACCAGACACCTGCTGCTTGATTAACTTGTGCTAATCTTTTGAGTTGAAATAGCAGGTAGCAGAAATTAAAGGAGGATCACAGAAAAGAAGACTTAAATGCCACCATGTTCAGACAAAGAGTGATTATTAACAGATCATGGATGGGATTGAGATAAAGAGTTAGCACTACAGTACTACTGATGGGACTAGTGATTTTGGCATTGTGTGAAATGAGAATGAAGAAGTCAGCAAAGCAGAAAAACAAAACATTTTTTTTCACGTAAACTACAGGAGCATTAAGAATTCAAGCAGACAGCATGAGGGGGGGGTTTGGACACTGGCATGGAGAGAAATGCAAGCAGGGGCCCTGACAGCATATGTAGGATTGGACAGCAGGTATGGACTCTGCTGCCACGGGCAGAAATGAAACCAGACAAGCTTCAGTAAATGAGCTGCATGTCCCACAGCACGGCCTCAGAGGCAGAGAAACTGCTTTAGAGACCAGAGCAGAACTCACACAACACCCAAGAACTGTTCACTGCACAGAACCTACCTCGCACACAAACGCACAAACACCTGGACTATTCCAGAAGATACTGCCCCCCCCCCCACATTCTTTTCTTTCCTTTTTTTTGTTTGTTGGTTTGTTTTCTTTTTGGAGTAGAAACACCACGATTCAAATTTGGAAGAAAAGAAGAAAGTCTGATGTCTTGACTTTCTCAGTGTCTCTCTCTCTCTCTCTCTTGCCTGCTGAAAAATCCAACTGGTGCAGAGCAAGAAATCAGCCTTAAGATAAGAGTACAATTCTTAAAAAACAAAACAAGAGGTACAAAAGTTCCAATCGAAGCTGGGGAACTGAGAAATATGTATGGGAGGGAGAAGGGAGCCCAACAATCTTCAGTATCCAGGGGGAAATACAAGTCAACTGAAGTCATTCACTAAAACAGAGACAGTCTCATACGTTTTATGTACAAAAGTAAAACTGAAAATATATTTATATATTTATATATATATATATTTTGTTCTCTGTACATAGCATTGTTCTTTTCGTCCTTAATAATAAAAAAAAAAAAAATCCACGCTCTGCTTTTCTTGTTCTCTTAAATGCCCCAGCCACACTCTCCTGCTCTTCTCAGTGTCTGTACAGTCCATTTTGGTGCGCGTCCATGTGAGTATATGTATATGTGTGTATGTAAGTGTCTGAATGTGTATATGTTGCTGTGTGTGTGTGTGTTTTGTGAGCTCAGTCTAGCGAGATGACGTCGGAGATGGAGCCGTACAGGGCTGCGGCTGCGGCGATGGCGTCTGCGCTGGGCCGCGACGCGGCTGGGTGGAGGTGCGCGGACGAGGCGTCCCGGAGGCTGCTGGACGACACCAGGCTGCTGCTGCTCCCACTGCTGCTGCCGCCGCTGCTGCCAACGCTGCCACCTCCGCCGCCGCCGCCGTTGACCGGTGCCAACGCTCCGCTGCTGGCTCCCGCGCCCGGCGGCTCCAGGAAGAGCTGCGACGAGCTGTACGGCAGGAAGCGGTTGAGGAGCAGCTCGTGCTCGTCTGAGGCTGAGGCTGCCGCCGCCGCTGCCGCCATCACCATGTTGTAGTGCTGAGGGAGAGAAAGGAGGACGAGAGAGACAGGCATTGGTGAAAAACCTGCTAGTCTCTCGCTCTCATTGGTCCACTGGCAACATAACACTAAGAATTACAGGGAAGCTGCAGACACTTATAATACTCAACTCTTTTGAGAGACCTCTGCAGTGAAATGACCATCCCAAATGGGAGAAATCACTATTATAAGTGCAGAGATTTTCTCACAGGCCGTTTCAGGGCTGCCTACATCCTTGATTGTGTTCTGTGGGTCACTGTCAGCTCTAAATCTCTTAAGTGGTACTGTAATGGTTGATAATGTATGGACTAATCCAGATACGAGTTGATAACAGCAACAAGCAGCACCACTTTTATAACCAGCAAAATCTGAAGATTAAATCAAAGCATTCAACATTAGCATGAATGCATTTGTATAAGCAAGACGTCAGCTGATGATCAGTCTTTAAATAATGGACAATGACACTGGTATCTTCATTTATCAAGTAATTATAGCTGCCACATTCTATGATCCCCTAGAATATTGTTCATGCTGCTGCTGGTATACTGTGACTGTGCGCTGCTCGGAAATTGCTATGCGTTTGTGAGTGATGCCTGTATTGCAGTAGGTCTCATAGTTTCTATGGGATGAGGCTAACTGGCTAAAAGATAAAGACTAGCGGGGCATATACTGTAAATGTTTGTGTCACTGAAGAGAAAACCCAGAAACATGCTTTATGAGAAACATGCAGAGGGAATGAAGGTATGAAGGCAACAGAACCCAGAGATATAGTGACAGAGATAGAATGACACAATGACTGGATGGGGAATTTAAGATGGTCATAATAGAATCTATAGACTTTCAACAAAGCATGCAAAATATTTTTTCAATGTTTAGTTTCCCCTTACCTGGTTTTCGCCTTGTAAAACAGAGAAGAAATTCAAATCTGTGGGAGTCAAACAGAAGAGAGGGTAGTGAGAGGGTGAGTACATCTCATGATCATGATGCTGCACGATGCTCTGGCAGTCAGCGGGGGGCCCTGTGGGGATGTCGTCTCTTATCTGCAGTGTTAAATCAGGTCAATTTAACACCAAACGAGAGGAGTCTTTGATGTAATGTTTTTAGATCACATTAACAACAAGCAGTGACAAATTAACTGCAGCGAGCAAAATAAATAAATAAATAAATAAATAAATATTGAGATTGTCATTTTTAAACCACTTCTCACTTTTGGAACAAGAAGTGGAGAAGAGTTACAATACAGGGAGAGATTTAAACTGGCCACCATTTAAGTCATTTAAGAGCTACATGAACACAGCTACACTGTAACTGCTGCATGTTCCTCTGGGGCATCAGGAACTGCTGTAAGTCCATTGAGCGTGTGTGTGTGTGTGTTTGCTAAAGTTGAAAAATGTGCACGTAACCTATTTTTGATAGAACGCTACTTTCACAATTAATCCATAAATAACCGACGTCACAACCGACAACCGATGATCGCCGATAAAGCTCATATTCCAGCGCAGAACTCCTAAGATCCCACAGAAGAACCATGTTGCCACTCTCTGTCATCTGGACACATCTTACCAGAGAGATGCGCATAATTATTCATAATTGTGGGACATGACTACTCTACCATAATCATCAGCTCTACTGACTGATCACAATATATCTGGATGTTAACTGCCAGACTGTGGCCTGATTGTTTCCAAATAAAAACAAAACATCACTAATGATACTGAGAATATATAAATGCATATAGTGAATGTAAGAAAAACAATTTATTCCGAAATGACTCCAGATGTTCAGGGATTAAAAGCTGGGTCGAATGTCTTACCAGGTGACAGCATTAAACACATTTTAATGAATGGAACAAGTTAGGATAGCAAATACAGCTGAGGACGTGAAGTGGGTCAACTTGAGAGAAGTACGGGGCTAACTGTGAAAGACTGTCCAACATCAAAAGGTCGACTACCCACCTGACAGGTCGTTGTGTGTGGGGTAGTAGTGACGATAGTCCTGGATGAGGGGCGGTGGTGGCGGGATGTAGTTGGTGTCCACCTGGGGCATGCTGGGAGTTCTGCTGACAGGTGATGCCTGAGTGTGCAGGTTCAGCACGCTGCATGCCAAATCAATCAATCAATCACTTTTAAAATCAAATTTCTTTTCAGATTCATAGAATATTAAGAATAATTCTGGTAGGCTATTCATCAACTAGCCAACAATCACTAATTTGCGCTGTAGACAAATATGACAAAGTCCATAGAGTCTATGTGACTGTAGAGAAGTGGCCTACATAGCCGAATACAAAATCTGTTTCACAGTGACATGCAAGTTGTGTACAGCCCTATTAAAGCACCATAACAGAAACACACCATGGATTAATCTAAAAATCATACACCCCTTCTCAACTGTTAGCTCTAACAGCAATGTTAGCACCACTGCACTGGTACACAACAACTAGCCAACTACTTAAAAACTATTATGAAAAATTACTAAAATCAGTAGTTGTGAAACCTTTGTATTTTGGATATTTCAAAGCACTGAAACAAGCAATGAGATTCGATTAGCTAGCAGAAAGGTTAAGAGAGGACACCGTTAATTTATAAATTTAAATTTTTTTAAATTAAATTTTTGTTCCAGTTCCATGTTCCAGTGCGGCAAATTTAAACAAAGTTATTATATGCTTACTTGACTGACAAATTCAATAAAAGAACTTGACAAGGCTTTCAAAGTGAGACAAATGATACATTTACACCACCATTTGCAAAACTCCTAAAACAATTGAATCAGAATGAACGGAGAGCAAAGTCAGGTAAAAGTCAGCAGAATTGCATGGTGTAGTGCAGGGTGTGATGGTGTGTGTGTGTGTAGATGTGGCCTTACCCTTTGCTAACTTGCGGCGAGGTGGGTGACAGAGAGGGACACGTCCTCTTGGCGGGTGGTTCATCGTCGTCGTCGTCGTCCGAGGAGCTGTCCAGCGTCAGGTCAATCACCTCCACCTTCTTACTGTTGCTAGAGTGGGACGTCTTCTGCTCTGTCACAACTGTCCGACACTGCGAGCCTGACAGACACACAGACGCACACACACATATAAAACTCAGCTTGCAGATAGCAGGCTGACACAACTGCACTGCACCAATGACTGATGACCTAGATTATCTGCCAGCACGGAGAACTCAGCAGCATCAAACACTGTCATAGTCAGAGATCGCACAACCTAATGTGATCAACTGAACATTACAGGCACACTATGCAAACAAATTGAACCCACCCATCACAGACTGGCTTCATCAACTGGCACCATCAACCAGTGCGGTTGAAATCAAATCAATTGAAAATTGCAGCACAGGCAAGCAACTCTCTTTGATGGTCATGCAGGTAATCAGGTTGACCTGTGATAAAACTCCCCTCAGCCAGCAGACAGTTGCATTATTGCAACTGTTTACTAACTATTTCCGCATACATACATTGAATGAAACATTTTTCAAGGGGTCAGCTGGTCAGATCAGTGGTCAAAAAAAAAAAAAACAACAAAAAACTTCAAAGTCGATGTATGACCTAAACCAGGACTGATTTTTTTTCTTTTGTGTGTTCAATGTGCATATTTTTTATTAAGACTGAGATGTAATTTTCCACTCATAAAACATGCAAAGCTAAGTATACAGAGTATATACAGAGGTCAATACTGAATTTAATACTCATGCTGAATTTGCTGTAATGTAAATGCAAACGTTCACTGTAATGAACAAGGCCTAACATTCAGCGTGTTAAATACACAACACTCTAACTAGCCACCATTAAACATCTGAATTTGTGTTAGAGTAAGTATGTGTAGTTGGCTAGAATTTGCAAGGCAACCGAGATTCGGAGGTCAGACTGTCACGTCCGCTAAAAACAACAAAAACTGAGTTGGATCCATTGCATTTGCCAAACTGGGAGTGATGATGGAAGCGTCAAAGAAAGCATTTACTAAAACAAACAAACAAAAAAAACAGAATAGACATTCAAACACTGGTTAAGGGAAATGGTTCATTTTAACGGGGATGAGAATAGGTCTCAGTGGTTGATATATATATAGGCTGAAATAAAATCAACACACGGTGACATTTTGTCTTGTTATTTAAAAAAAGAAAACATTAACAAAAACATTGCATTGAAAGAAATGCACGATACTTCAGAATGCCTGCCTCACAGGCAACTTTTGCACAACACCAGTGCATCACACAATGAAACGGAAACGCACGGAATTACATGTTGTTTAATAGCTATTCTGTGGTTAGCTGCAGCCTGTATGAAACAAACGGTTGAAGTAAACAGAAACTTCACAAACAATATGTGCTTTAGGCTAACGCTTACAATGTAATGTGTACAATTTTTTTTAAGTACATCTCAAGTCCACAGAAAGTGAAGTGCATTATTTATGTAACGTGCTGACAAGCAATTCAAACGTCTGACAAGCAGTAAATAGCCTATTGATCTAGTTCTTACTGCTTTTTGACAAAAACAATGTTAGTTTTAATGTGTGGATGGATTTATTGGATGACAAAGGTGAAATAGCTTGTATTAGTTTTAAATTAGCTTAGTGCTTGCTAGTTTTAAATTAGTGCTTGCCCTTAGAAAGTCCACAGTGCAACACAATGGTAACTTAACGTAAATTATCAAGTATTAGTATTATCTCAAGTATTATCAAGTACATAAGCTGGTTTGCTGGTTTGATGAATCTTAAGTTTTAAAGTAGCTCTGCTGTCACGAAGGGAGCACTGCGCTAACCACGCTTACAGCTGTTGTCACATTAAGTTTAGGGTCTGCTTTAAACATTGAATTGTGAACTCAGGGTCCTCTGTGCTGCCCCGAGTTTGTGGTTCGGACATCCGAGACATGGTGGCGCGCGTGGCATCACTTCCTGCTTTTGAGCTCGGACGACTACTCAAAAACCGAGCTCCAATTGCAAATGGAATAAAGCTATTAGCATTATTACCTCTCTGCTATTAGTACATACCTTCCACTCCATTATATGAAGCAGATACCTCCTGCACTTCCTTCTTCGACCTCATGGGGGCCCAGCTCCCGTCCTCCTTGAACTGGATCTCATCGCAGTCATCGCAGCTGTTTAGGATCTCCATGAACAACCTGCCGGGGCAGTCAAGGGGTCAGCAGGCAGGAAACCACACACACACACACACATCGCTTTTAGACACTTGCCCATCATACACTCCACTCACGCAGAGTTTGAGTTCTGCTATGTGTGTGAGGGTCAACACAGGTCTTTAAAAAGCAGCTTTCACACACTTTGCTGGTTTAATGAGCCCATGTCGGAAAGCCAGCTGGCAGCTACCCTGCTAAGACTGTGGGTCGTGGGAGAAGAAACTCTGCCGGTAAAGTTCAGGTAAAGGTAAAGGAGTTTGAGTAAGCACTTACAAAGACGTTTTTGAATTAAACTCATATTAACCACATTATGGATGTGACAAAATGTCACAGAAAATGATCAAACAGTATTACTTCCTTATTTTGTATAATTTTGTAGGTAACCTCTACAGCCGACTACAGATAAATCCTCTTATTCCTTTGGCTCTTTGCCTGCATTGTGACAGGACACTGAAGACAGGACAGGAAGTGAGTGGGATCGTGAAATGACCGCAGGTGTGAATGCTTGACTGTGTTCCCATGGGCACCTGGCAGTTTATGATGTACGGTAGGTAACCAGGTGCTCCACAGCAGTCCCAGGAGAAGCATTTCTACTGGCACAGCAGCAAAGGGTGGAGACACAAGAAACATGGTACTGGAGCAGAGAGGACATGGGGGCATGGAGCCAGGTTTGGATGTGCACATAAAGGAAGCGTCCTGGCCCTTACCCATCAATGATGAGGTGTTCATAGGGGGCTTTCTTGTCGCAGACAGGGCACACCCATGTGGGCTTCTTCTCATTCATCTGGAGGTAGAGAGTGGCATCGAAGCACTGGAGGTGTGAACAGGTCAGCGCTCGGCAAGGGATCATCAGACGCATCTTCCCCAGCTGGAACACACACACACACACACACACACACACACACACACACACACACACACACACACAGAGGTACCCACAGGCATGTTAGAACATGACATTAAGTATGCAGACAGGTTCAGGCAGACAAAGACATAAAATAAACATTGACTGGGCCAACACACACACACACACACACAAAGTGACATTAAGCAGATGGCTCCATGACAGGTAATATGAAACAGCAGGCACGCCCATGCGGGTACACGTGAACTTAAACCTTGAACTCCCAGGTGCACATTAAAAAGCATGAAAGTGGGATGAGTCCGCACAAGCAAGCAAGCAAGCAAGCGCGCACACACACTCACACACACAGAGTGAGGTCACAGATGACAGATAAGAGGGGACAAGGGGATGGAAGCAGCATGCCTACACCTCAAACTTCTCCTCCTGCTGGGAATACTGTTCCGACCACAGATTCAATGTGAAAGTCAACTCAGCCGCAAGATCCCTCTCAAAATCTCAAAGTCTCAAAATCACTCACACATTAAACTTTTAAATTTGTCTTTTAACTTTTAAATTGGACACAAAGCCGTCCTATACCTAGCATCAGTTGTCCAGCTGCAGAGAGAGACGTAATCCTCAAGCAAGTAATATATTAATAAAGGCAATAATACTGTGTTTTTTATTATTGTTTGTGTGCTGCTTCAGACCAATGTGTCAGCTGAAAACCATAAACAAGCATAAAGAAATATACACATTAATATAGGCACAAGGTATGGGAGTGAAGCCACCAAACACTGGAAGAATGCTGACCCCTGACCTCTGTGATAGAATAGACAGACCATGGAGGAAAGGATGGGGAGGTTGAGAGGAGGAAGATAGTGAAGGAGTGAGGATAGTACAGGGGTGAGGATAGTGAAGGGGTTGATGAGATGATGAGGGGGTGAGAGGGTGAAGATAGTGCAGGGGTGAGGATTGTGAGGGGATGAGGGTGGTTAAGTGGGTGAGGATGGTGAGGGGGTGAGTGCGTAAGGATGGTGAAGGGATAAAGATGGTGAGGATAGTGAGGGGGGTCAAAATGGTGTGTGTGTGTGTGTGTGTGTGTGTGTGTGGGGGGGGGTGTTAGGATGTAAGAGAGAAGATCAAACACCTGAGCAGACTGATGGCTGCTGGAGCCGACATGACAACAAATCTGTAAGGACAACTAATGATGGGGAAGAGAGGTGAGGGCAGGAGTGGAGAGGAGAGAGGGAGAGAATGGAGAAGGAGACGAGGAGGCGAGAGAAGATGAGAAGAGATGCAGGGGAAACAAAATGAGAGAGATGAAAGAAAAAAGACAAGAGAAGAGAAAGGAGGAGGCTGCGATGTACTGATCCCTGTGAGAGGGGGCTCAGATACTGTGGGGTTGGTGGCGTCTGGCTTACCGGACAGAGCAAGGACACCCTCAGGCTGGTGGTGGCGATCTCACTGTCAGGGTCTGCCGTCAGCTTCTCTTTGACTGGGGGAGGGCAAAGTAGGCATTACATAACAACACATACACACACAGAGACACACACACATACACACACACACACACATCTCATACAGGTCAACAGTCTGCAGTAAATCACTTCTTAGTAAGTCTTTCATTTTGTGTCTGAAATCTATCAAACTTTCACATCTATCTACTTTCACATTTTCCAGCATTGGGGGAGGAGACTGGTGCTAAATGTGAGCACTCATACCTGGTACAATTACTCTGGACTCCTGTAACTTCATAATGTGTTTCATAAAGGGCAAAGCTGGGGAGCATCCTGCCTTTACAGGGGACATGGCTGAATCTGACTGCTGTACTAAGATGTCATGTGGTGTGGTGTGCTTAAACTATGTCACTGGGAGAGATGATGGTCAGCCACTCACTGAGGGCTCTGGAATGGTCTGGGTTGCGGATGCCTTTGGAGCGTAGCCGCTGCAAGAGCACTGTGGACGACTGCTGCTTCACCAGGTACACCGCCAACGAGTAACTCTGCACAGCGGACACAGAGGAGAGATGGGAGGGTGGGAAGGACGACAGAGACGAGAGAGGGAGGATGACAGAGAGGAGGGGGAGAGAGAGGGGGAGGGAGGGAGAGAGAGAGAGAGAAAACAAGAGAGTGAGATTGACAGAGAGAGAAGAGAGAGACAGAGAGGGGATGACAGAAGAGAGACAGAGGTGGGACGACAGAGAGAGAAGAGAGACAGACAGAGAGAGGAGAGAGAGACAGAGAGGGGATGACAGAGAGAGGAGACAGGGGCCGACAGAGAGAAAGGAGGGAGAGATGGCGAGGGGACAACAGAGAGGAGAGACAAAAGAGAGATCGAGGAGCAGAGGGAGAAAGGACAGGAGAGGAGACAAAGGGGTATATATAGAAAGAGAGAGAGAGAGAAGAGAGTGAGAAGAGCTGGTTAATTACATTCCTCTGAGTCAAACAGGACGTTCCCAGAGTCATTGGTGTGTCTCTCCACCACAGAGTTCCCAAGAGCTTGAACAGAGTGAGCACCACACACACAAACACACACACACACAACACACACACACACACACACACACACACACACACACACAGAGCGCGCACGCACAAGCTCAGAGTACTATTAGGATGGCGAGGACAGGAGTATGGGTGGGGTCGGACTTACCCTTCCGATTTCCGAGGTCCACGAGACCACGATGGTGTTGGGCACTGTGGTGGACAGTCTGACCAGTGAGGTAATATTAATTGGTCGGCTGGGTCGCTTTGGCTCTACTCCGTTTTTGGTTGGAGGAAGATAGCCCTGTGACACACAAGGGGAGAAAAAACCTTTAACACACATCAACAGATCTAAGGCAGATGCTAAACCCCCATACTGGAATGTTAACACCTAAAGATCCTTTCCTGGTCAGAGTGATAGTCTGGAGTACTTCCAATCATAGCCCAGCCCTGTTGTTCAAACTCTGTATTGTCGTTAGGTAAGCTGCAGGTTCACAATTTGGCCTACACTGCATCAAATTCTCCTGTTATTCTTCCTAGCGACAGAACTCAGCAAGTTTATACAACAGGGCTATGGTTTGAAATACTCTGGTCTATAGTTTTAAGCATTTCAGATTTTTGTGATTCCACATAAGAGAAAAAAATAACCCCTCTTTATTTGAGGACACAAACTGTGTTTTCAAATGGGTAGTTTTGTTGGTGCTCTCACCGGGAGGTTGCAGGGCTTCCCATTGACTTTTACACATAGGTTGGGCGGAAAGTGGTCTTCCTGAGGACAACTTGTTTCTGATAAACAAAATCTGGAGGAGATGAGAGAAGTGTGACGATCAAAGAACACCCATATATCACTGACTACTAGCATGAGACCCCACCCCTCCATCAACCCATCAGTGACTATGAGGTAGACACATAGTAGACTATGTCAGACTATGCTTTTCGGAACAAGGTGAACACACACCTTGACTGACTAGGATTTTCTGGAATGAGGTGAGCACATACCTTAATTGAACTTGAACTGTGAAGTCACATTTGGTCCCCGATATGTCCCTTTGAGAAGAAGGTCAGAAGGTCAAAAGGTCATAAAAAACTCAGACAAAAACAAAGCCTGAATCTGAATCTAAACAAAGCCACTGGGAGTTATCCATTATGTATAAGGAAATAAATGTTTCTTTAAGAAGAGTCTTTTAGTCAGGACAAGAGAGTGGGATAAGTGTGTGTTTGTACATTGGCTGTGGAGAAGTATGAGAAGAAAGCCTTGGCCTAGGAGCTCACAGCTTGGCTGGGGACTTACATTGAGCTGCTGATCTGCTGGACTTGCTGAGGTGTCAATGCGAAAGCGAAACACGTCTCCTGGAAGCGCTGACTGTTATCTGAGGCTGTGCACCACAACAACACGAACAAAAGAGACAGAGAGAAAAAGAGTGAGAGAGGAAAAAAAAGATGGATGGGGGAGAGAGAGAGAGAGACAGAGAAAGAAAAAGTAAGACCTTATTTGCTAACAATGCATGGGACCACACAGAGAAAAACAACAGCACACACACCATCTCAGAGCAACAGTCTAAAGTGGCTATTAAGCTGTCTGCTGTTATGAAACATATGAATATTTCAGCACGCTCTTCACCCCGTGATTAATGTGTTTGTCTTTTTGCATGCTAAGAGATTTAAGCCCTCAACAGTCTTGCGTTTAGCATCCTCAGACTGCCATCCTATCCACCCGCATGCGTAGCCAAGCAACAGTACGCCAGTCATTTTGAGTTGAGCCTATTTTATTGAAAGACACGCTATTATCTAGGTATTTTTTGAGCAAGTAATTCAAAACATCCCTCGGAGGGAGAAAAAAAGAAATAGTGGGTACAGGCCTATGTGCTGCAGAGAGAGAAAGACAAAGAGAGAGGGAGAGGGTGAGGGAGAGGGAGAGAGTGAGACAGAGAGCTAGACAGGGTCTAACATAAAAGGCTGAGAGAGAGAGAGAAAAAAAGAGAGGGGAGAGAGAGGGTGAGAAAGAGAGAGAGCGCGCGAGTGAGAGAGAGAGAGAGAGCAAGAAGAAAAAAAAGACAGCAAGCAGAAGAGAGAGAAAGTGAGAGGGAGTGAGAAGAAAAAAAAAAAAGACAGTGTAAAAAAAGAGAAAGCCAGCGAGAAAGAGAACAAGAGCGAGAAAGAGAACAAGAGAGTGAAAGAGCAAGAGAGACCCAGAGAGAGAGAGAAATAGAGAGAGAGAGAGAGAGCAAGAAAGAGAAAAACAGAGCCAGCAAGAAAGCATGCGAGGGAGACTGGGCAAGTGAGAGAGACAGAGCAAATGCATTAACCAAGGTTCTGTGTGTGCGTGCTTGTGTGTTTGTGTGTGAGCAAGGACTGGGCTGGTGTTTATGTGTTCATCCAGAGGCAGTATATTTGTGTGTGTGTGTGTGTGTGTGTGTGTTTATCCAGAGGCTCAGGCAGGGGTTGTGTGTATGTGATCTCATTATGAGCAGGGTGTGGGGGAGGGGAAGCTTGCTTGTGTGTGTGTGTGTGTGTGTGTGTGTGTGTGTGTGTGTGTGTGTGTGTGTAACTGACTGACAGAGTGCCACTCAGTCCTCCTTGTTTAGATGGGAGAAAGACCTCCACCATCTCACTCTCTCTCTCTGTGCTGGGGTCAGACATTGCATCCAACACAAATCCAATCCACCTTTCATAGTTAGCGACACGCTATGCAACAGAACAAAACACACTTGCAATCCAGACATAAGACTATTCATATAAACATACCTAATTACAAACACAATAGAAATGTGATCGTGTTTCAGTGTGCGCAAGAAAAACAGACGGGGCCATTTCTTTTCTTTCCCTTTTTTCTTTGGTGACATTTTGAAATACAATACACGCTTTGAAATTAAAGTCACTAATGCATTTCACTCCCTTAGGCGACAGAAGTGACAAACTGAACACAATGTTCATCATCATAACTGCATGTTTTTTGAATATAAATAACATTCCCCAGTAGATGAGGGAAACAAGACACAGAGGTCCTTGAAGAATGCGTCCCAGTCAGTCTGGGAAGGGCTGAGAGCACTTGGGGTTGTGGAAACACATCAAGTTAGCAGGCTCAGACACACACCCCTTTAGTTAATCATGCATCATTAGGATTTATGAAGCAAATTACACTTCTGTAATACATTGCTCGTGCGCCATGATCATTTTAATAGCATGTCTTTCTAATCCTTACCAAACCCCCCAAAAAACACAAGTTGTCAAATGAAAATGACAGGATCCCTTAAAGCGGTAGTCTGGAGTACTTCCAACCATAGCCCTAGGACAAGACTGGCATTTTGCAGTGGGCCAACAGGTGAGACAAATAAAGCCTTAACTAGCTGCCAGCATTCTGCTCTCTCAACACAAGTGTATCAAAATGGACAGAGACGCCCTCTAAAGCGACCCTTTCTAAAAAAGATAATCTTACCAATGCATCCACTAAACTAAACCCTGATCCAGAGGACTAGGTTTGTAGCACATCCAGAAACCTCTTCAAATAGCCTGGCTCTCTACATGGCCCTACAATCAGCACTCACAACTCAGCTCACCCCAATGACGGGTGCCAGAAAGCTGAGAACCCACCTCTACCCATGCTTATCAGGATTTTATCTCTGATGCCATCCAACAGCGCTGGAGTTCATGGGGCATCCAAGAGCGCTTGGGTTCTGATACCACCCAACACCACTAGGGTTGGTTCTACCTGAAAGTACTGGGTTTGTAAGACCACCCACTATATTGTCATTGGCCACAAAACACAACAACTTGGGAGTTCTACAGCCTTTGTACGACAACGGGGGTTCTGAGACCACCACTCAGAGCTGGGTCAAACCTACCCAACATCGCTGTGTTTCTAAGAGCCTTTCAGCTGCCTGGTCTGAGATTCGACTCTCATCAGGGAGTGAGCATGCTGCTGAGCAGTGTTAGCGTCTCCGCATCTCTACAGAGCATCTCCTCACCTCCCCTCACCCGTTTCATAAGGGCCTCGCACGGCAAACTGGGCTGGCAATTAAAGCCGGAGGGACAGACTCTACACCTCGCAATTAGTGAGGGCTCAAGAACTGCTGCATTCTTTTAACAACAGCCAAGAAAACAAAGAGACAGAGACAAAGAGAGAGAGACAGAGAGAGAGAGAGCGAGAGAGAGAGAGAGAGAGAGAGAGAGAGAGAGTGGGGGAGGAAAAAAGAGAGAGACTTAAAAAAAAGAAAAAAAAAAAAATCAATCTCCCGCCCCCGGCGACTGATGCTAAAAATAGCCCTGCGGTCTTCAGCATTTGATTTGTTCTTATGAAGGGATGTGCAGTCGATGAGAGCACTGTACCCTTCTGCTAGCGCCACAGGGTGATAGCAGTCACACACACACACACACACACAGACAGCAGTCTTCTCTCTTTAGCATGAAAACACACCTGTTACTCAAGTGACATGACATAATGCCTCTTTTTAATAAGAAAAGGGCTGAATAGTTGTGTCAGTGCTATCGTTCTCTGTCTCTCCTCTAGGGCTTAGAGCACTGAGCAGCGGGACAAAAAGGATCATCTCTTCATTTAAAGTTGGAGGGAATCAAGGAGTTTTGCACTAACCTCATTTCAGCACTTAAAAAAAGCTATTTTTCACTCTGAGATAAGACCAGATAAGAGGAGAGCCAGAAGAAATGTGCTCACGTACGTGTACGTACCTTCCCTAAGTCTTATTTCATCAACTCGCTTAACCTTCAAATACTCGCTTTCTCTCTCTCTTTTTTTTTTTTTTTTTTTTTAAAGTGTGAGTGAAAAAATGTAAAATATGTTTGATTCTCTGAAATAACTGTCTAAACTCGCACTGTAGTTGAGGAGGCACATTTCAAAACTATAGCTTCAAACTGTTTATGCAGACAGGCAAATATGCCTCGGCATCCCCGACCTTGTGGTTCTGCGTAACATACTGCACAGCTAATTGGGAAATTCCTGAGGTGCTGCGTGCTTGCTGGTATTAAATCACGGCCATCCCCTTCCCTGGCTTGGCAGAGAGCCGGCCATTGCCGGCCCATGGCTGGGTGCATGGGGTGGGTGGGGGTCGGATTGTGTTTTTGTTTGTAAGGGAAAGGCTGAATGCTCACAGCAGCAGTGGCCGCATGTGGGGAGACTCCAGACAAGTTGGTGTGTTTGCTCTGCTGTGGGGGTGTCACGGGCAATGGATAAACTGCACACCACAAAAGTACAACATAGGCCTAGGGTATGCTCTTTGCGTGTGTGTGTGTGTCTTACTGTCAGAGACTAGCTGTGTGAAAGAGTTCACAGTGGAGAGCTCTCGTCCAGTGAGGGTTCGTGGGCATGCTGGCTTTGGTGTTTGTTGGTTGCTTGCTGCTGAGAGTGCCAAAAGAACAGAACAGCTTGATTGTGTGTGTACATACATCAGTTTTGGAAGTGTGTGTGTATTTTCTATGGTGTGCAAGCAGCCCAGAGTCATGGTGGTGAAGGTCATCAGGAAACTCTGGGATTTGTTAACTATGGAGCTCCCCCTACAGTTGCCAATTTGTTTAGAGTTATGTTTGCTGACAAGATAATAAACAAGATTTCACAAGGGTCAACTATAGGGATGGTATTGTTTGGATTCTATTGATACTGATACCGGTACCGCTAATCCATACCGGTTCTTATCAATACTCTTATCGATACTTCACTCGATAATAAGAATGAGGATGTGATAGATATAGAAGCACAACTATAGACACACACACACACACACACACACACACACACACACACACACACACACACACACACAGTATGTGTGTAATAAATCTATAAATAAATAAATCTAAAAATTGACCTATTATTAAAAATAAACTATTATTATTCATGTCATGTCAACAACATTAGAATCATCTTCATATCTCTCAGACAGGTTTACACAAATAGAGTATAGGCCTATTTGCATTTCAGATTTAGATTTTACATTAGGCCTCTATTCTTTTTAGAATAATGGATACATTTCAATCAATTATTAGGTATATGAGCAAAACATTTGGAGTAATATCCTAATGGGCTATTTTTGCACAGCCGCAATAGGCTTCACTTGTATTAGGAGTGCAAAGACGAAACAGTTTCTCTTTCACAGTTCAGTGATCAAATGTCTTTTCTTTTTTTTCCATCTATCGATGGATTGGAAATTTTTGCGTTTGCGTTAGCCTGCAAAAAGTCATTATGTGGCGTCTAAGAGAATTACAGTAGTCTTGCAACATATTTCACGTTTTCTGATACTTTTAGTAAAGTGAAGTCAAAGGCCGTTTAGTCTTGCCTGAAGCCACACTTTTAAATGTTGCGCTGTCTCCCTTGTTTTCGTGTGCCATCTACCATGTCCCCAGCTCTGTTAGATTCAGACAATCAGAGGCATATCATCGATTTTATCATGAAGTAGATCGCTTCTCATCCTCACACACAAGTGAGAGGGCTGCTTACATTCACAGTCATAAAAATTCTCTCTGGGTAGTGCAATCATATCTAGGGTGTCCGTGGAAGCTTCTAGAAAAGCTCTTAAGCTCTGCTTTGGGCAACAGCTGTCAGTCTTAACTTTCAGACAACTCTGCCCTCTGAAAACCTATAAAGTCCTCTCTCCCACCTGTAACTGTACTACACTGTTACTCCTCTGAAAATTCCTGAAAAGAAGGAACAGGAGTCTGACGCATCCTCTTCACGCAATCCCAACTTCCCTTGCTCGAATGTACGCTATCGAGAGTGCTGTTGCCGCCATTATAAATGGCCTCTTCATCAGCATCTCTAATTGGCCTCGATTGCAGTGTGAAACGTGCTGATTGAAACCATTAATAATGCATGGGGACCCTGTGCCCATCCCCATAATGAACACGAAGCCACGGGTCTCACGCACGCAGCGAGGATGAGATGGTCGGGGCGGCCGCAGGCACTCACTAGTAGTACCTAGTACCTAACTAGTACTACCTGAGAGAACAGCGAACACCAGGGAAGCACTGGTAGATACTGTGAGCAGAGCCTCAGCCTCTCTACACATAAAGACGGAGAGAAAGAAATATTAACACGGTCATCAAAGCCCTCTTTTTCTGTTTACACCATATTTTCTGTTCATGTTCTTTCCTTTCTTAAATATGTGCTTAAATATGTCCTTTCATTCTATGCATCCAAAAAATCACACTGGACTGACAGAACTGACTGAAACAGGGGGAGAGAGAGAGTAAGAGAAAGAAAAAGAGAAAGACTTACAAGGTCATACTCAAGTGAGTAGCCTACATTAAATTTAAAACATCCAGCTTTCTTTACACCAATTCAGTCAGTAACTAGGCCATTGGCAGCAGACTTAACCTCAACATCACAAATAAAATAAATGTTCTAATTGAAAAAGAAGAGAACACAAAAAGAAAAACATTCTTAGGTCTAATTTACCTCCCATCTCTGATAGCACAGACAGGCTGGCTCAGGCTGGCTCTCTAGGTGGGCGAGTGCCACGCTGTGCCCGTCTGCCCACTGTTGCCTGGGTGACTGGACAACCCAACCCACAGGCATAAACTGGGTATTAAAGTATGTATCAAGTACAGAATAAGTATCTACTAGGCCTACTCTCTTGATCCTGTGAGGTAAACTCTGTGCATTTATCCCATCTGTGACTTAGTCAGTGTGTGTACATGTACATCTACATTGAGCTATTGGCAATAACCAAGCCAATGATTTCACTGGAGGATCCAAGTAATCTGAGTGTACATGCATGGGAAGAAAATGTAATTAACTGCGTTCGACTGCGCAACAGTAGGTGTTGATATACTCCTGTTTGCATGTCTACCAGCCTAGTTATAGGTAATTCTTTTACCGTCAATGGCTAAACCAAAAATGTTATGCTAAATTACAAACTTCCAATGCAAGTTTGAAGACTATGATGGGAACATGAGCACAGAGATGGCCAACACTGCAACACTGTACGTACACATGCACATTTCGTACGTACTTTACTTTCCTCTGTTTTGCGCGTGAGACACACACTGTACATGTACACAAGCCCGGAGTTGTTGGCAACAACTGTTGTTGTTTCCAGAGCCCATTTACCGACCTCACTGTGTCTTCATCATTCGAGGGGGGTGTGTCAGTATGATCTCAGCTGCTGCCTGCCGAGAGAAATGCGATTCCTATCGGATTACCTGGGCGTCTTAGCTCGATTATGAGAAGGCCGGGTCGGTTCAATTTCAGCCGGACTAAGGTGCGTATTACATGCATTTTAAAGTTTCGATTTTAGCCGGACTAAGGCAGAACTTAGATTTTCTCTTAGTGCATGTAAATGTACTGACTGACACACACAGCACAGTAGACAGCCTGCTGTTGCGATGCCTGAGGAGCAGCGAGGGGTTAGGTGCCTTACCTCAGTTCTGTCCACTTACTGTAGCCAGCATGATGTGCTGGTGTGTCTGTGTGTGAATATTAATGTGGAATGTGGAATGCAGTTTGCATGCAGTGATTCCATACACATTAGATTTTTTTTCCTTCCTCCACCATTACTTAGTGACTACCATTGTTTAACCGTCGTTTCACTGCGTATGAACAGACAGGCTGTGAAAAAAGAAAGAGAGAGAGAGAGAGAGAGAGAGAGAGAGAGAGAGAGAACTATCTTCTGTGCAGACAGGAACAGTAAACAGAGGCCTGCCAGACAGCCTCTCCTCTCCACTCAAACTGCAACCACTGCAGGAGGGAGGGAGGACAGATAGGCGTAGACAGACTGATGGAGAGACAGCTATGAGAGAGAGAGAGAGAGGAGAGAGAGAGAGGAGAGAGAGAGAGAAAGTAAGTGAGGGAAAGCGCACAGAGAACAAGGGGAGCTGACAGATAGAGAGACTGCTAGAACAGAGAAGGAGAGAGAGATCTGTCATGGGGTTGGGGGGATTGACTGATAGAGAGACAGCCAGCAAAAAGAGGAGAGGTGGTGGGTGGGTGGAGGGGACTGGAATAGAGTGGAGGAGAATAACAACTCTCGTGCGAAAGACAGGAAGAGAAGTGTGAGAGGAAGAAGTGTGGGGGAGGGGCGACATGAACGACAGGGAGGGAGGGAGTGTTAGCCAGAGAGTGAGACAGGAGCAGAGAGGAGGGAGACACAGACAGTCGGCATCTGTGTGTGTGTGTCCATGAGTTAGAGAGAGAAGGGAGGGGGAGAGAGAGAGAGAGAGATTAGGAGGGAAGACGACGTGTCTCTCTCCGTGTGTGTGTGTGTTGTCTTCTGAAGAGGCTTGTTATAATTAATCACACTCCTTCATTAGCGTCAGGCCTTTAATGTTAGGATAAAGAGGGCCATCGCCTCAAAGCTCAGGCTCAACGTCATTCATTAACACATGGCTTTGCTGGCGAACACAAACCAATGCAGTCGTGCAGCCCACAAATCAAATTTATTTATCCTGAAACTTGCTGTATGAGTTGTTGTTTGCGCTGTCAGCGTTGCCTGCTGACCACTGGAGGAAATCCAAAACAAGAGAAGGAAGTTGAGAGCTGATGAGGCTGTCTCCTCCACCAAAACTTATATTCTCTTTGTGTGTGTGTGTGTGTGTGTGTGTAGACCATCATCTCTACCAGCAACACTATGCATTAGTCATGATGGGAGAGCTTGTATTTTCTTTGGGGGTGCGTGCGTGCGTGTGTGTGGGTGCGTGCGTGCGTGTGTGTGTAAGAGAGAGATGAGAGAACAGGAATGGTGGTAAAAATGTGCGTGCACAGACATCCTTACTTGTGTGTTTTGATAAGTATGCAGCTGTTTGCTTTTTGTGTGTGTGTGTGTGTGTGTGTGTGTGTGTGTGTGTGTGTGAAAGAGAGAATGTACAGGAGAGCATAGGCAAGGAAGGCGGTGTAAATGTGCATGCACAGACATTCTTATTTGTGTGTTTTGACCAGTGTGCAGATGTGTGGGTGTATGTGTGTGTTTGTGTCAGAAAGAGAAAGAGAAAATGCACAGGAGAACATAGGTAGGTGATGCAAATGTGCGTGCAGACAGTCTGTAGTGTGTAGTTGTTTGTTGATGTGTGTGTGTATATGTGTGTGCTTTTTTCAGTGTATGTGAGTGTGGTAGTGTATTCAGACTCTGTGCATTTCGAATAGGCAGGTGTGTGTGTCTTCAGCACTTTGTATGCAAATGCTCTGGGGAGGTGTGAAATCCAAGAGCCATGATAGGCAGCGTGTTTTTACCAGCAAATGAATGGTGCCAAATGAATCACAAAACGCCATCTCTAGTCATTAAGATGCTAATTCATGAAAAGATCTACAGTTCCACATATATACCCAGATGCTGTGGAAGAGATGGGAGAAAAGTGTGTGTGCGTGTGTGTGTGTATGTATTGGGGGGGAGGGGTGAAATGTGACACAAGGCAGGGCTGCGACTTGGATCAAGGAAATGGATAAACAGGAAGAAGTAAATCAGTTGCATGTCTCCTTTAAAGACGGGGGGAGGGCATGGGGGGGACAGCACGCAGTCGTCATGGCAACAGACAGCATAAGCCATCCCGTTTCACTGCCATTGGCTCATCATAATACTGTAGTAACAGTCTGCAATGGCTGTTAGAGATGAGAAGGCTCTAAAATGAAAACTATTGTGGAGGTCTATGGGCAAAAAACAAACAAACCAAAAAAAAACCAAAAACATTTTAACCAGTGGCCTATAGAGGAGTTATTTTAAAACAACACTGGAACTTTTCACCACTATTTGATGGATCCTTTTTATCAGGATATGTTTTCGTTAGCCTGATGCAACAGCCACTCTCACATCGTATCACTTTGTGCAAAGTGTCTGAAACCTATAAATTGGCATGTATTCATTCCACGGTGGGTAGATACTTTCTGCTTCGACCAATCACTACTGTTTGGTCGTGACTTATGTTCAATGTAACTTATGTTCTTATATTCAAGAGGCGAATTCAAGATCACGCAGCACTGCACAGGGGCACTGACCTCTAAATAATACGCTTCAGTGTTATGAAGTAGATGCTCTATCCAGGTATTCTAGAGATCAGTGGCCCTGCGCAGTGCTGCGTGATCTTGAATTCGTCTGGTGTTGCCGCTTTCAGCTCTCCCTCTGTTCGCCGATTGGCCCGTCCCATCTCAGAGACAGCGCAAACCAAAGTGTACACCTGGCTCCCTGACACTGTGGTGGAGCTAAAACAAACTGAGTGGAAGCACTAGATGGCGCTATCCTGGCAACATTTTAGTACCATCTCCAAATTAATTTGTATGGCGTATGAGGGACTGAAAAACTCAAATTCTGGGTGGAGCGCAGGACACCACCTAAACCTAATTACATGACGTTTCTATCTGCATTGCCCTCAAACAATCTAGAACCTTCTGGCAGAGCCAATAACAAAATGTTTGGAAGGTTTTGTGTGCCTTTTAGGTAGCTAGTTCACCAGTTTTACACCAAAAATGCCATCGCATTGCCCTTCAGCAGGAATAACTCAGCCATAAAGGGCTATGTCATAATAAAGCACCAAAAGAATCACTCAAATTATCTTTTCTTTTAGAGTATCTAAAGTGAATCTTTAGTGAATTTCTTTTATAATGTCTTAAAACTACATGAGGTCAATGGTCTAGTGGCTTACAGTCACGACTATGCATAACTGCCTTGATGGTCATCCAGGTTAGTCATCTGGAAGACTACATTTAACAACCTCAGTTTTGTGGGAAAAGAAAAAAGAAAGCCCCCTGAAAGGATTGCCTTACAGCACTAAGGAAGTGAGTCACATTCACCACATTCAATATTTTCCTGTTTTTTATTAAATATTTAAATACAATTTCTACCATAAAACATGAAACAAAAGCCTGAACTAAACGTCAGACTAATGTCAACAAATGGCAAACAAGTAAGTCTGGGTTTAAATTCCTCTGTTTCATCAGAGGACATGGGCAATAGGACACTACAGACACATAACAGAGGAAATTATCTAGCAATGGCACAACCCAGGTTGTGTGCAGTATGTAGTACAGTAGTATGCCATTTCAGAAACGGACAGAATCTCCATACTGCCTTGCGTCACTTTAAAATGTGTCTATTTGCAGTGCAAGATGTAGTCTGCATATAGAGGGAGAGCACAATATAAACTGGGCTGCTGTGCCTGGGGTAAATCTAAACTATTTTCATGGAGACCTATTTTTGCAGTTATTTCCTGTAACCTACTGTGCTAGATGCCCTGCTACTATTGTTGGCAGAGGCTGGCAGGCGAGTCCTCACAGCACAGGAGTAGGGACAATCTGGTTACCAGGGAGATGGGCAAACTCTGTGCTGTGTGTGTGTGTGCCCATACACACACACACACACACACACACACACACACACACCACACACACCAGCACAAACATGTGTGTGCAGTCAGTCAGAGACAGGCAGACAAGCAGCCGTGCGCACGCACACACAGAATACCCCAGTCGTGCAAACACAGATGAGCAGATCTCCAAACACAAACACACACGCACACACACCCTCCAATCCACCCGCTCGATTTCAAAAACACACACAAACAAGGACGCATCCACTCATGCACATACACAATCAACTCAAAGCAGATCAACAAACACAAACACAACACCAACATTCTCGCACACAAGCACACACAGGTTGGTTTGATGAACTTATACAGCATCACCCATCACACTCACTCACGGATTTGATGAGCGTCTTCACCACTTTTCACTCACTCACAGAGACAGAGACAGAGAGAGAGAGACAGAGACAGAGACAGAGAGACAGAGACAGAGACACACGGGTTTGATGACCTTGTTTACCACTTCTCTCTCTCTCACTCACCCACTCACCCAAACAGACACACACACACACACACACACACACACTCACCCAGGCTGGTGGGTTTGATGACCTTGTTTACCACTTCTCTCTCACTCACCCACTCACACAAACACACACACACACACACACACACACACACACACACACACACACACCACACACACACACACACTCACCCAGGCTGGTGGGTTTGATGAGTTCGTCCAGCACGTCGTAGAAAGGCAGCCTCTGCAGCTTCACGTCAGGGTGTACGGGGTGCAGGGCGGCGGGCAAGTGCGGCAGCGCCCCCAGCTCGTGTTTGGCGGCGGCTGCGGCACCCAGCAGCGAGATGGGCAGCAGCGGCGAGGGCGCTGCCCCATGGTGCCCGTCGAAGGCCAACTGCGCCAGGCCGGCCGGGAGCGAGCCGGGAGCGGCGGCGGCGTGGACGCCGGGTAACGCCAGCTCGGCGGGCGACACCAGCTTGGTGGGGAAGCGGCGGCGGTACAGCTCCTTGATCTTGAGCTGCACGGCGGGGCTGCAGCCGGCCTTCAGCAGGTGCAGGGCCTTGGTCAGCAGTTCGTGCTTGCGTCCGTGCTTGTTCCGCCCCGCGTAGCCCAGCAACACCTGAAGCTCCGATACGCGCAGGCTCATCACCATTTGCTGGGAGGGGGATAGAGAGAGAGAAAGAGGGGGGAGAGTGAGGTAGGGGAGAGGAAGGAAGAGTAAAAAAGATTGATAAGAGAGTGAAAGTTAAAAAAAAAGACAGACAGGAGGTAACAGAGACATGGAGAGAAAGAGAACAACGGCATTCATTAGTTCACACATCGTTATTACTTCCTGAATACACAATGCAGGCAGAGTGAGAGGACACGGCAGTAAAGTACTAGGGGCTAGTATGGTGTGTGTGTGTCGTCATGGGGCTATGGTGTGTGTCACATAACGAGCATCCTTCCACCTCCATCAAGCACTCTACAATCTCAACCACCAAACCAGCAGAGACAGTCAGTACAATAACTATACAACAGGCCCTTCCAGGTGCACCATGTTCAGGAGAGAGAGAGAGAGAGAGAAACCACCCTTCCAGATGGCCCTGGGGACACAGCACAGAGAACACCTTTCCCCCTCTGAGAGCCACCCCTACACTCTCACACACAGCCTGCCTTTGCTGGGATTCAATCTATGATGCAGAAATGGACACAGATAAACCCTCCTTAAGACACGCCACTAAGCTCTCAATCAAACACACCAGGCCTCTGATTCAAATTATACAAACACCAATACAAATATAAACATCCTCTCACACATGCAGAATACAAACTTGTTGATAACCCTCGCATGAACGCAAGATGATAGACACATACATATCATATGCGTCTACAAGCACCCATACAGCACGCACACACACGCACGCACACACACACACGCACACGCACACAGACACAACCAGAGGGCAGGATGTTCCCATGCCTACTGGCAGTGTAATGGCCTGGCACATAAAATATGCATGTGGAGACATAATCACAACAGTCTACTGCTGGACAGTAACTAACACAAACACACACACACACACACGCACATGGTGGATGTGTAACATTCCTCGAGCCTGAAAGAGGGAGAGTGAAAACAAACACGGGAAGGACCAGTGGAGACTGGAGAGCCACCGCACACTAAACACACTACATCGATACACAAGCACAGACACACACACACACACACACACACACAGGGGGGACTGGATTCTAGTGGGCAAATACAGAAGGGACCAGTGAGGAGAGCTACCACACACTAAATCCACAGCGCCGATACACGCCAGCACATGCTAGAAAACACACACACACACACACACAAACACCAGAAGAGACTAGACTCTAGTGGGTAAACACAGCACACTGCACACTCACAGCACCATGTGTCATTGCACTCGCCTCTCCCACACAAACAGGACACAGGAAACAGGGAGGGCAAATAATACTGGGGGCAGCGGCGGCGGCATCATCACAAACGTGGGGAGGCCCTGACGTCAGTTCTCCACTTCACTGCTCTCCAGTGCACCCAGCAAGACTGGGTGGGTAACTTAACAGAGTGTGCACCACAGCACAGCATTGCCACTATTGGGGAACTATTGTCAAGGCTGTATGTGCTCACACAAAAATATCTGCCAAACTGTCGTAGCAATGTGGCATGTATAGACCCATGACTGGAATTGGAAGTCGACATTGGAATCTTCACCAAAAAATCTGGTGGTGACATCAAACAGCCAATCTGGCATTCCTCAGTACCATGTAGCCTTCCTGAGTGGCTGCTGATCTAGCTGTGTGTGTGTGTGTGTGTGTGTGGTGTGTGTGTGTGTGTGTGTGTGGTGTGTGTGTGTGTGTGTGTGTGTATTCCATGCATAGCTGTCTGCTGAAGGCACAGCACTGGAATGTTTGAGACTTGCCCTGTGCACATTCCGGAATGTTCTTTTTGTCGTGCCCACTCCCAGCTGGCTCAGCGTTGCTTTGAGAGCGGGGAACCCCAGACTGCATTTATTAGACCAGTCTTGTGGTAGAGACTCACTCCTACACGCATGTGCCAGTCCAGATCTCATAGACACACACACAGCCCATGTCTACACTGTACAGTGTACACGCGTCTTCCTTCACACACACAGCCTTTGCTGCCAATCCAGAGATGGCATGGACACCTCCCCTCACACACATGCGCTTTGTTATGGCTTTCACATCAGAGGCTGTATGCCTGATGTTTGGCTCGGCACTAGACAGTTGTTACCGCACCTCCATGGGCAAAGTTGAACAGTGTTAAACTTTGACCGCACCAAGTGTAATGGTGGGTTGAGCCATTCTTGCACCACACAAGCCAGTAAAAACACTGGGTCTCAGACTGCAGTGCAGGCGCCTTGTACACACCTACAAACACACACAACACACACACACACACACACACACACACACACACACACCTGAGCGACTACACCAGAGATCATGTTCACAAGTGCTTTCACACGCATGCAACTGAGAGACCAATCCAGAGATTGCATTCCAGGGGTATATGCAGGAATATTGAGGTTAAATTTAATACCTTGTAACATCTTTTTTTACAACCTTACAACCTGATTTTCTTTTTTTTTTTTTTAAACCACCTCGCAACATTGAGGCCTACACAGTAATGGGTACATAGGGGCTTCCCACTTTGAGACGCATTACTAGTGTGAAATGTGGGCCCAGAGAGAATGGGCCCGTAGACCTGGGGCGGATTAAAATGATGCGTGGGACCCACACTAAGGGGTCCTGTTTGGGACAGGTCTGGCAGCACAGAGTCATCAGCAACTAAAATGGCGTTTGTGATGTGAGCGAGATTGTGCCTCATGAGAAGGGTCATGCATCCAGTTTTTACTTGTTTATGTGTTTATGTGTAGCATAGGTTTAAACCATACTTGAATAAAAACAAAGATACGGCGAGGACTGTGTAGCCTTTTTGTGATGCCAGGGCAGGTACGTTTGTGGCTATGTGTATTTGGCAGACAACAATAAACAAAAACAACAACAACAATTTAAACAAAATTTTAAACAAAACATGTTTCAAAAATTGAAAATAAAATTCATTTATATGTATATTATATTATAATATTTTAGTAGCCTTAAGTAGAGGAATAAGTAATGTTAATGATGGCAAAAATGTTACCATACATGTGCATATTTGAAAAACTAATATTATAGAGCGAGAGCAACACAGCCCATGGTAGGCTACATTAATCTTGAGCAACATTTAGATTGATAGGACTACTCTGATATCCCATGACTTCAAAAGCATGGCTTCCTTAAACTAAATTCTCTATTCATGTAAAGCGTACTGAATAGCTCCGACTGAAAGGAAATATTTTAGATCTGTGGATCTATTAAGGCTGCTGTATTTAGATAAACCTCATTTAAATAATCTATTTAAATATAATATTTAGACCTGATTAGAAAATCAGCCAATTTAAGTAACAAGCAGCTGAAGTCTACTACATTTAAAGCACATTAGAAAAAAGGCTTGGTCCTGTTCATGTAATGTTGACTCAACGTATTTGACTTATGCCCTTTGCTCTTCTAGGACGCATTACAGCCATTTACGAATGTCCTCCACTGTACTCCACTCGATGTTGTAGAACTAAATGAGTAACGTCATTGCTAAGAAAAGGGCTACGCACTCAGCGTAGCGTAGAAGTTCTGACATACCTAGAAAATAACAAGTACTGAGCAATTTCAATAAGGGCAATTCCATAGCAGTTGAAACAGGCCTGACACCACAGTCCTTTTCCTGATTTTTCTGTCCAAACATTCTACCATCTGCTCAATATCTCGGTTCGGTTTCTGAGATATGGCTCTTCAAACATGGATAGACATGGACAAGAAAAACACTGCAAATTTCAGTTTTTTTATTTGTGAGGACCGTTTGCTTTTATACACTCATCTCCTCTCTAAATGAAAGAACACACTAGGGTAGTCCCATGTGTAGATGTCTAAAATCACATTAGAATTACAGTCTGTCCCACAACGAATGTGTTATTCATTGAAATAAACCCAGATTATTTCTTTCAGTCTCTAGAAAAAAAAGCTTAATCTTGTTCTTGAATGTGGGACACTCTTTGCAGACGTGCAGTCTAAGAGGAAATATACAAGCTGAAACACAGCGAAATTGTGTTTTGTTTTGAAATATTAAGAACTAGAATGAGCAAGAACACTGCCCCCCCAAAGCAGCCTAGGCCATGTGCCGAAGCTCAACTCTGGCCCATTTAAATGCATGGACCTACACATGGCCAAACTACCTGGCCACTGCTATTCACATGAACTTGCCATGACATGCCAACTAAATCTAATTGGACTATACATTGTTCAGGACTTCACTAATAAAAAAATAATACCTTATAAAATGCAATTAGCACTTTTTAATACTTTTAATGGACGTAACTTTCACAAATTTTATTTAGCACTTTTAAAACCCTGCAGACACTCTGGCATCTTTTACACACACACACACACCTAAAAGACTAGTCCAGAGATCGCATTCACACGTGGCAGTAACACACTTGTGCAGCCAGAGCCTGGTCGAGGCGGGAGGATTGGTCCAGTCCTAATTGGTTGGATCTTTGGCTGTCCACATTTTACACCCTTCAGGATCAACAAGTCAAGTCCAGACCTGGACAGAAGCAACTGCTTGTCTTAATCAGTGTGGAAGCAGGAATTATGTGCAAATCACACTACTGGGCTATTTGATTCAAGTCACACTGCTAGACTATACAATGCAAGTCACATTGCTAAGCTACATGATCCAAATCGCATTGCTGGGCTATTGAATACATAGTTTCCCACCACTACGTATATCATAGTCACACACTAGGCTATATGATAAAGTCACACCGGTAGACTATATTACACAAGTCACACCACCAGGCTATATGATTCATGTCACATGGTTGGACTATACGATGCAGGTCATTCACATGGGCTGCATTATGAGAGAGAGGTCTTCTGATGAGTCAGCCTTGCAATCCGTAGTGTACAACCTCTTCCTGTCAGAGAATACTGTATGTGTGTAGATAAACCCCGGGTTGGGGGGTTGAAGAGAGAGAAACCTGAGTTGTGTGTGGTGTGTGTGTGTGTGTGTGTGTGGTCGTGGGGTGTTGCAGTTTCTCCCTCCGGGGGCTGAGATGAACAGTGTCAGCTCTGATTACTCATCGGAGGCGCTGATTAGACGCACCATCGGCGGGCACTCTGGACAAGAGGTTCAACACCGCGCTGGGAGGTAATCACTGCGTGTGGGGTGTGTGTGTATGTGTGTGTGATTGAAAAGGGATGGATGGACCCTTCTGACGGATGAAAAGAATGAGGGTGAGAAACACAGAGCAGCGAGAACAGTAAGAATGGAGAGGATGAGACAGAGGGGGGAGAAAGGGAAAGAGAAGAGAAGGAGGTTGAGGTGATTAAAGAGAAAGAATGGGCGGAGAGAAGAGGAGGAGAAGAAGAAAGAAACAAGGAGGTTGGAGAGAGTGAGTGAGTGGAGGACAGTGGGAGCTACAGAAAACGAGTGATGATGGAGAGACAGAGCTACATAAGTGGGAGGAGGGATGGAGGAGAATTGGGGGAGGGGTGGGCGGGGGATGGGGGGCAGGATATGAACTGCTGAGCTCCAAACCAAATGAAATTCTCCACGGTTCCAGAGCAAACAGACACGAGTGCTAAGCTTGCTGCGCTGATTTAGACATCAAACCCAGGAGCGCTGCCTGGACAGGCCCCCGCCCCCACCCGACCAAACAAAGGCCAAGATCAGCACAGAGCTTCTGATCACACCAACCCCATCGCCCTGTTTTACACACACACACACACACACACACACACACACAGATTCATCACGTTACACACACCAACACCCCACCACCTAACGCGTCCTTCCACTTCCTCTACCAACCCCTGACCCTTCTCCTTCAAACCAAAGGTCACATATCCCTGGAGATTGAATCCCTCATTTCATCTGGTTATTGAAGTCCCCCTCCCCACTCCTTCATCTCTCTGCAGGCCTCAGGCAAACCTCACAGACAGCATCCTTCTCCAGGTCCGAGCAGACCTCACAGACTGTCCACTTCTACATGAAGCACTGTTCTTATCTGAACTAATGGTGTGACAGCTACCACCGCCACCAATGGCTCTGTTGCCAATTCAAGATGTTAAATTAGCCAAAAATGATACAGAGTGGTACATATCGCTCCAATTTGCGTAGACTTAGACATTCACTGACAGGCCAAACAGCATCAGCATCCGACCATCAGCCTGGTGTTCTTCTCCATGACCTTGTAGAACTCAATGACAAATTCTGTCCAGACGAGATAGCTACAAACAGACCTCAATGACTCTGCGCTTCTAGGCGAAACACAGCATCCTGCATCTTCCCTCAGTCCTCATGATTGTCTGCTTCTAGAGAACACCCTGCTCTGCATCCCTCCTAACTAGCTGCTCCTACATAACACAAACACCTCGTCCCATGTTCCGTCCCACCCCTCCCCAACAAACACAACCCTCAGCTGTGACACAAGAACGTCACCAAGCTCCAGTGACACAGGAGTTATGACGAGCCCATACATGTGACCGTAGCCGAGGGGGGCTGGCCGGGGGGAGACGGAGCGAGTGTACCTCCATGGCGCCATCTCAGATGAGCGTTTAATCCATCAAGATGAGCAGGGAAACACAGACAGGCTGGAGCTGGCAATCAGCAGACACACAACTGAAGTGCATTCCTTAAGGTGCCACTTCCCAGAAACACAGACACACAAACCCACACACACCAAGAGGAGCACCTGCAGCTGGCCTAAGTTTAGAACGGCACACCTGCAGTCTGTAAAAATGTGCTAGCGCAAGGGCTGTGTGTTGCGTTTGAAGTTGCACACAAAAGAAAAGAATGAACCTGTGAGTGCTACAAACCTTGTATGAAACTGTCTACAAAGTTTTGTTTTCTTCGAGAGCTTCATAAACTAGGCTTAACAATGGACTGTGATAAAACTATGGAAAAACTGTGGAAAAAAGTACAAGCAATTTCCAAAGGTGTAACAAGTCAAACAAAGGGAACAAAGCTAGCCATTTCTGTGAAATGCAGAAATACATGCCTAAAGGGCCTCTCTTTGAGTAATGCTGCTGAGGGTAATATTATTGACCAGTATTGTTCAGGTACTAACTGTCCCACTCCTTTTAGGCAACAACATTTTTGCAGGTAGGTTTGAGACATCAGCAGGCCATTTCTCAAAGTAATCCAATTGCAAGGGCATATGATATTGCTCAGGTAGCCCACTTGTCCAGCAGCAACATTGTCTAGGTATACGTATTGTCAACATGGCCACATACAGGTTTACTATTACGACACCTAAACAGCAAAAACCTAACAGACAGAACCAGAAAACACCACAGAAGATCATCCAATACTGTAAGGACAATCAGTGAAAAGACACCAAGCAAAACATTTACTCAGCACTATTGCCATATGGATGTATACATGCAGAAACCCAAGACGTGAGCATAGAAGTCTTTCGTCACATCACTGCTGAAATTTTCTTCATTCTAACTGCATATTCATTTAAATAACTCAATTGTAACTTTCTGTGACACTGAGTGTTACATTACTAACCAGTCTGGATATCAAGAGCGTGGGGAGCGACAGAAACTGTGGAAAGCTTAGTCCAAACAAGAGACGGGTCACTTACAGTTTGTTTTGTTTTTAGCACCGCTTCACTTGCCAAGCTATATGGTCCCAATTAAAGCAGCGCAAAAAGACGGAAAGAACGTACAGAAAACTGGTCTAGGATCTGTGTTATTTGGTCAGATGGTTAAAATGGGCCCAAAAGCATGACAGACAGATAGATGGACCATCTAGGTACAAAGTTAAGGGGGGGTGGGGGGCAGAGCAAGAACGATCAGTCTTTGTGTGCAATATCATTGGCAGTGAGCTTGCACATTCTCGGGAGCCTGTATCTGTGTGTGGTCCTGGAGGCAGTGGGGACCTTTCTCTCCTCATCTTTTCTCCTCCAAACTTTCTGTTTGGGTCCAAGGCTTTTATTTACTCCTCACTGCCAGTTGAGTCTGCGATTTCAGAGGCTTTGTGCGGACCGGCAACGTGTGGCGCCATGCAAATGTGGCCCCAGCTCCTTACCTTACTCTCCAATGGAACCAGAGAGGAAGGAGAGAGAGAGACAGAGGGAGAGAGAGAAAGAAAGAAAAGAGGGAGAGGGAGGGAGGGAGGGAGGGAGGGGGAGAGAGAGAGAGAGAAGTGGCTGGCCACAGGAAGTCAGTGGGATTGAGTGGGATAAGATCATAACTTATGCTGGGCCATGATGCACTTCCGATAGAAAATCATCAGTGCAGCCTGACTAAAGACAGAATCATCATCATCATCATCATCATCATCATCATGGGAAGTGCAAGAACCACTCACTGATACAAACACACACAGACACACAAGTATACACACAGTCCCTCTCACTCACACACGAAAACACATACAATCACAACATTCAATATGAAAGCGCAAGCCTACTTCCTACTGCTTCACTGAGCAGCAGCCAAATCTGACACACATACAAAAACACACACACACACACACACACACACACACACACGCAACCTGTCCATTATGGGAAGCCCTTAAATGCTATTCTTTATGAGCCAGCCCTGCAAGCACGCACACATGCAGAGAGATAGAGAGAGAGAGAGAAAGGTTGAGAAAGGTAGAGGGAAAGAGAGAAAGACAGAGAGAGAAAGGCTGAGAAAGGTAGAGAGAGAGAAAGAGTGTTTATGTGAGGGAGCGAGCAAGCGAAGGAAAGGGATAAACGAAGAGTGAGACATACCAACTGGGGGGGGTGGTGTAGAGAGAGTGTGTGTGTGTGTGTGAGAGAGAGAGAAAAAGAGAGAGTGTGTGTGAATGAGAGAGAGAGAGAGAGAGAGAGAGTGTGTGGGAGAGCAAGTGGGAGAGAGAAGGGGGAGGGTGAGCCGGCGAAGAGGAGAGGAGGAGGGAGGGAGCAAAGAGTGAGAGAAAGGGGGGGCAGTGGGGGAGAGAGTGAGACGACACAAGAGAAAGAGCAAGACAGAGGCACAGGGATGATGGAAAGGCAGGATCTATCTGACCACTACTGAAAAGATCTCATTCTCATCAACTGTGTATTTGTGCTTGTTGTGTGTATGTGTGTAAACTTGCGCATGTGTGTGGTTTGTGTCTCATTGTGCTTGTGTGTGTGTGTGTGGTTGTTTTTCCCTGAGTGCCAGCCCTGCTCTGCCCATCCCCCACTCACTCTCACTCTCCTGCTCACTCCCCCTCTCTCGCTCGCTCGCTCCCTCCAACTCTAACTCACTCCCTCACTCACCCCCCCTCGCTCTCTCAATCACACTCTCCTTCCCTCCCTCTCTCCTCCTGTAGCCGAGCTGGCTGCAGCTCAACCCTCACATACCTCCCTGCATTGTGCTGCCTGTTCTCTCTCCCCCCCTCTCTCTCTCTCTCTCACACACACACACACACACACACACTCTCTCACACACACACACACACACCCTCCCCCCTCAGCCCTAATGTCATACAGCACATTGTCTGAGCATGGAGGGGAGAGAACAGTGCAGTGCAATACAGGCAGGGCAGGAAAACGCTTATGTTCAACCCAGGCCTGCTCAGCCAACCAACTCAGAGGGACGACAAATAAGTAACACAGCACCCTGCTTGTCCCATTCCCAACAAGGGATGCCCAAGCCTGTCCTTGCCTGACTCTAACACCACCCCCCCTTCCCAAGCCGTCCCAACCCTGGGGGGCCGGGGGGCCAGGGGCCAGGGAATCATTGGCTGAGGACGTGGATCGGGATGGGGGTGGTTGGGGAAGACTCAGACAGTCTGGCCCCCTGGGTAAGCTGTGTGCCCTGGGGGCTATTGTCACGTCTGGCTAAAAATAACTGGAGCCTGTACCAGATGTGTGTCCCACCCATAGCCTTCGCTGTGAGCTAGAGCAGCAAAGGTGCCAGCCTAAATGGTCTGTTATCAAAACAAGGTAGAGCTGACGAGGTGTATCAAAACAAGGTAGATCTGACGAGGTGGGTGTGTGAGTGTGTGAATGTGTGTGTGTGTGTGTGTGTGTGTGTGCGTGTGCATACACCTGAGTGGGGGTGGACAGATTAAACAAATCTGCTGAAACACACCTGCAGCCTTAAAACCAGGCCGTAGATTTTACGCTGTCCAAAAATCTGATTTCGCACGCAACACACACACACGCTTGCGTGCACAGAAGGCACACCAGCCATCGTGTTTAGATAGTCCAGCCCCACCTTAAATATCTCAGCTGACATTTGAGGAAAATGACCATCTGACAGAGTGCGATTCCATTTTCACGACGGTTGCTTTCTTAAAGCTTATCAGACATTTGATCACCTGGCTCTCCCCCAAGTCCTGCGCGAATAAACTGTTTTATGCGATTTCAGTCCGTCCTTTGGCACGGCTCCTGTCCAAACTACTCGCCATGCAGCCATGCAAGATAAGCACATCGTGAGCAAAAGAAGAAAAAACAAGACTCAGATGGATTTCTCTTTTTGGCCAATCCCACGCACACCGACACCAGCCTGCACTACTGTTACCAAACAAGAGTCTAAAACATGGTCAAGATCTTAGATGATTAGATAGTGCCATGTGCACAAATCTATTTAGTGCCTACAATGGCTAGACTGTGCCATATAAACAGCTCTTCCTGCTGACAGAGACCTTCCGAACTCCTTAAACTTGGCTCTGTTCACTCAAACGTGTGCTCGCAGAAGTACTCTGACATTACGTAGTATTGCACATTATATGCATTCTTGTAGGTATGGTTTTCATGACATCCACATATTCACGGCAAATGACAGCAAGAAGGCTGCATAAGTATCCCGATGATTTCACTAAACGCACAGGCTATTTTTTTTTTTTTGGTTAGAATTCGACTCCCACAAAAACATAGGCCTACAGCTTTTGTTTTTTTAACATGACATCTACAAATCTATTGCCAAATTACATCAGTTAGAATCTAGCTGGCTTCATCAGTGCCTCTGTCAACAGTGCTGTAGAAAGTCTCTTCTTTCTGCCCCTTGTTAGCTTGCACAGCAGCTGCACTAGTTTAATAGTTTCATTTTATTTTAAACAAACAGCAGTCCTGAAATGAAACATGGTCTTTACGTGGACCATACATGATCTAGCTCCACCAGTCCACTTTATCAAATCAAGACATGCTACATCACATTTCTTTGCAGAGCAACGATAGATGACAAGGCTCAGGCTGAGCCGACCTATAATAAGCCTTCTCAGCCCTCTCTTTCTCCACCACCAAGAGATAGCCCTCTGTTTAGGACACAGATATGATGACCTGCGTGATGGACCAGCAACAGGCAATATAATAGTGAACAGACAGACCAGCGCCAAGGAGACACAATTACCCTTATTGCTGTTCTGGCAAATCCAGCATCAAGTGAACACTTAAAAGACAGTACTTAAAAGGTACTCAGAAGCACTACAAAGGTTCTTACAAAGTTACTGAATACCTTAGGCTAGCACCCATGTAGCCTTACAGTAGCAGCCAACACTGCTTTTGAGGCAGTGAAACAGGGTGCTGGTCACTAATCTGACACACCTTTCATTCATCATCACCATCACCACTATCTCCTGATTGGAGAGATTATCACCAGAGTGAAAGTTACAGATGAGGGCCATGCTTTGTGTGTGTGTGTGTGTGTGTGGGGGGGTTCTTTTTGTTTAAGAGCCGTCTCAGGGATGCGTGGAAGCAGCAGGGTTGCCCAGTGGTGAGCCAGATGGACGTAGTTGGTGGTGGGACCATGAGAAGCTCTCCTTCTCCTGCCTCCATACCCACTAAGAACCTCCAACACATGCAAGGCTGCATGCAAATATCTGCCGTCTCTACGGCAACATGAATATCTGAAACCTTCGCGTCCCCCCCCCTCCACTCTTTCCTCTACCTTTCCTGGTGTCAACGTGGGGGATCTCCATAGTCGTGTCTGGCTCGGGAACAATTCAAATTGGGCCCAGCATCTCAGCTTGCTGGAAACAGTGGAAGTATGAATAGTGATTGGATGACTGGAGGGCTCTGGGCTATTTCACACCTGTGGCAGCCGACAGGCGCTGGAAGCAAAGCTTAACAAACATGGCTGACTTCCCCAGAAGAGAAAGAAAAAAAGAGAGAAAGAAAAAGTAGCCTGGTGGGATAGAGAGGAGAGGAGAGGATAGATGAGATGAGATGGGAGAGGAGAGAGGAGAGGATTAGAGTGGACAGCTGAAAGCAGTGATAAAAAGAAAGTGTGAGAGGACCAGTATGGGACAGAGGGTGAGAAGAGAGAGTGCCAATAAAAGAGGAAATAAAGGGACTGGGTCTCCATTTCAACACATGCCTGAAAATGATCACTGACAGAGACTGTCTGACAGACCTACTGGTGTACACACTGCAGGCCTATAGGACAAGCTGGAGCACATCAAAGAATTCAGTCAGGACCTTGACACTCACTAAGAGAAAGTCGAATTTTTGCCTTAGTCCAGCTAAAAGCGAACTTGTAAAATGCATGTATACACCCTAGTCTGGCTGAAATCGAACTGAACCGGACTACTCATAAGCGATTGGAATCACATTTCTCTCAGCCAGCAGGCAGGCAGGCAGGCAACAACTAGAATCAGACTGACACATACCCCTCAAATGATTAAGACACGGTGAGGTCGATAAACGGACTTCGGTTGCAACAACTGCTGGCTTGTGTACATGTACGCCGTGGGTCTCGCATGCAAAACAATGAAAAGTAAAGTCTGTGCAAAATGTACCTCCAATGCTACAGTGTTGGCCATCTCTTTGTTCATATTCCCATCAAATATCGTCATAGTCTTCAAAGTTACATTGGAAGTATATGGTTTAGCATAACATCTTTGGATTAGCCATAGAGAGCAACAATATTAGCCACAACCAGGCTGGTAGAAACACAAATGAGAGTATATCACCTACTGTTGCAGAGTCACATGCACTTTGCTCAATAATTCGTTTTTCTTCCTATGCATGTATACTCAGATTACTCCGATCTTCCAGTTTTAAACCATTAGCTCGGTTATTGCCAATAGCTTGACACAGATGTGCGTGTACAGTTACTGTGTGTCAGGTGAAATAGCCACAGAGATGACACACACACACAGACAGACAAACACCATTCAACTAAAATATAAGGATCTTAACTGATATGAAGCTACATTATGGATAAGTTTATGCAGACATCACACATCATCATAAGATGTCCTCAGCTTTGTGCAGTTCCCTGTAAAATAGCCTATAGACTAAAACAGACTGCTGCTGCTGAGAGGCATTAGCAAGTGTGTACTCACGTTAGTCAAGTATGTCAAAAAGCACTCAGGTAATCTGATATAGTGAATAGTGAATCTGACACGGTGAATTCTCACCAAAGCCTTAGTAGTTGACAACTGTTTCACGGATAAGCTGTCTCAAGTCTCTATAAACATCAACGTAATTAACACAAAGGAAAAAGAAAATGCTCCTATTACACACACACACCTTCCTAGGTCTCTCTGTAAATAGGCAGTTCAACACAGGCTTCACCCTGCGCTTACAGTCTTCTTATTTCAGTCAAGTCTGCCTACAGGATGTAAAGCTCAACTTATTACAGTGCATGTTCTCTCACCTGGTGAAAGGGTTTCAAAACAGCACATTCCCCATCCCACAAGCCTTCTGTCAGCTATCTCCATCAACCTGTTTAACCTTGTGTAACCCAAACCCTTGGGTGCATTCTATTGATATTTCAGAGAAGAACCACACAGCCAGCAGGAACACAATACCAGTTTAAATGTTCAATATGGCAGTGTAAAAGAAGAACAAAGACAAACAGTTTAAGCATTTTAACCTTCCTGCTCTGTTCACCACAAACATGCAGATTTTAACACAACTTGCCACAGAATGTGATTCATACCACAAAAGGGCAAGACAAACAAAGCCATGCTTGCAAATAGCCTATCAAAACACAGTTCATCTGTCCCTAACCTATCACAGTTCACATCATAAAGGGCTTGACTTTTTTAACCATTACTACAGATTGTTCTGCCCTTGTTTGTGGTCTTTAAAAGCCCAACTCTCAAAAGCACCAGGAACAGTAGGAAGTCATACACTATTCAAGCTAATTAACAGGTTGTAAACAGAACACGAGTTCCACAACCTGCCTTATTTCAACTAATTTAAGACTACTTAAAAGACATCCACACTGACCCACCTGTTGAGAGTCTGAAGTGCCTCATTCAGAGTAGCCTAATTGCAGTGAACAGCGCATCCTTAAGCAGGTTAAAACAAGCACTCACCTGCTCAGTGCATGAGAACTATAGACTGTAGGGACCAAAATGAGTGTACGGGGGCAAACAAGGTGGACATGGGACCAGTGTAATCTGGTCATATCCCTACCAGTATATCTGTGCAACAACAATACTAGTACCATCTATCAGGTTACAGTTAAATGAAACAGAGTGATGCACACAAACAAATAATGTCATCCTGACAACTTCCTATGTATTTATGCAACAAAGATATCCAGGTACATGATGTCCCCAAGGTGGCAACCCATCTCCACCTAAACATCAGCATGGCAAAGTCTGTTGTGCTTGGATTTAAATTGTTTCAACCAAATATGCCAAAAATACAGGGTATTTCAAATGAAACCATTTAAGCAACCTCTAGTTATATCAGTTGTATGGAGGGGTGCTATGTTTGGTTAAATGTAAAAAAATAAAATAAAAAGACACGGTGGAACCTCTGATGACTTCTGAATCTCGCGACAAATTAGCGCCACTCGTGGAAAACCGACACAAGTGAACAGGTGATGCATAAAAAATATGAAAACGCCCGCGCAAAATGTGACTTTTGAGGAGAGCTTGCTCGCGCTCACTACTAAGTGTGCTTCAATGAAGAATAGTCGCACATGAAAGACGCTGAACTGTTCTCATCAAACAGCATGCGAAAGACGACAGTCCTCACCAAATGCTCTAATGTCATTTCTGACAGACGTTAGCGTTACGTTAACACAGCGTTCGATTAGTCTAGCGGTTCTAATGGAAGTTACAAATCATGCAATCAGCTTTCACACAGATTATGAACAAAAGGTTTGCAATCAGATGTAGCCTAGTCTGCATATTTCTCATGACAAACGCAAAGTCCACAGGTGTTCGCTTGCTCATGGTTGACAGACCAGTGAAGGAGCCACTTCTGAGGTACACAGACAGCCAACAGTAACGTAACTCGTGTTATCCTTGAGATATATCTGCAATGCAATCTTGTTTACTTTTAGGCACCTATTCCACCACAACAATAGCAAAAAATGCAAACACGTCAGCGTCTCTGGCTGCATAGAAGAGCTCTCGGTGAAAATGTAACGTTCATGTAGCCTACAAAAAAGTAGCTTGCTAGCCTAGCTACAAATGAACATCAACGATGAACACACCATGAACGAAAAACTTCTCAAAGAACACTTGTTCCAGAATGCCTGATAGACAGCGCAGTTGTAAAAGCAGGGGTCATTGAAATATTATCGTGGTTTAACAAACTACGAGGACAAAACAACTCAGCATCAACAATAATACGGTTTGGGTTTTTACCGTTCGTTAGCACCGAGCTAGGAAGAAATCGTATTGTGGTAAATCCAAGAAGTTTACTGGTCTCTTTGACACCAACATGAACAAAATGTGACGACAAAATATTCGCAATGTTTCAATAAAACGCCTCAGTGATGGTACAGATTGCAAAGAGATATAAAAGCTAGTAATCTTGATAAAATTTGAGGGCTGCGTTTTACCTTCAGTTCCGCACTCTCCGCCATCTTGTAACTCCTAGCGCAGGCGTGATGTAGCCTCGTCACATGGGCTGCGAGCGCGATATGATAGTATGGGATAGGCTAGTTCAACAGCGCCGGATTTGCAAAAGAACTTCAAAAATTATGCACAAAGACAAAACTCAGTTGTGCATTGTTGTTGAAGTATCAGAGACATTCACAAATCTCTCCAGACGCAGTTGTCCTCATTGTTTCGATTCTTTATTCATGTCTGTATGTCAACTCCATATAAATCCCAGTGATGCAGCCTGGCAATGAAACGCAAGGATTATGTTATCATTGCAGTGAAAGCTGCATTACATTTTTGTTATTCTGTTAACTATTGTTTTAGCCGTCCAGCGCACTTGTCCCGTTTGCCCAGTGTCTCCGTGGTCTCTTTTCAGCATTGAGAACAGACGACTGTCCATAATGACGATGTCCAAAAAGATAATAAATTGAGACATCTGAAACATCTTTAGTCAGAGCTTAATGCGCTGTAATACATTAGCCCGGGCAAGGCACAACAACTTTGACCCTGGTTTGGCCTAATGGTTCAATGGAGCCAAGTGAGGCTGAATCTATGAATGAAAATATTTGAATTTGAGTTCAAATGCAAAATCCTCTAAGTCCATTTTCAGAAATATTCAAAAATTAAGTTGTTTTTACAATAATTTCAAAGTAATCTCAATCAAACTGCAATGTGGACGTATTATCAAGAAAGAAATAAAATCAAGCCAAAACAATCCAATTGGAGTTGTCATGTATATCTGTAAATTCATCGCAAACGGACTTGCGAAGCTTTTACATCTGACTTGGAAACTTGAAAAGGTTTTGCATCTGAACAACTCATTGTGCAGAATTGAAATGGGCATCATTTCAAATAATTGCAATAAATGCTGTCACGTAACTAGTTTTCTCATACAGTGGATGACTAAGATTTCGCAGTGTAGTGTAGGCATACATAGGCTACATTCCGTGTTTCAGCCACCCTATTTTGCCCGTTATTTTCATCCAAGTAGTAATGCGCCATGATAAGCAAAGGCTAAACGTTGGCAAGACTGTCAGATTTGGGTGAACCATCTTCGACGAGTGGCATTATGCAGAGACTACTCAGAGCCATATACGCTTTGCCATTATGTTGGTGACAGCTCTCCCTAGCGGTTACCTCTCAGAACTACATCTCAGAACCAGAGCCCACATTATTTTTGATTATTTATATTTGATGATCATTTTCTTTCATTATTTATATGAGGTGTTCTGTCAATACACAATGCTCTAAATTCTGTACGAATGTTAACACCTATTTGTGTTCTGAATGAGAGAAATAACCATTATGTGATCTTGAGAAGTTATCAATGTCTTACTTCAGTTCATGAAACCACTTAACACTTCCTGCATTTAGTCTATTCCAATATATGTTGCTTGCTTCTCAGGCTCACTTCACTGAAGCTTTTTCTGCTTTTGATTTTTTTGTGTTTGTTTTGCTTAGGAATTGTTTCTATCCTAATGCCTGAGTGAAATGGCCCAGAGATATTTAGTGGTAAATATGCCTGAGTGAAATGGCCCAGAGATATTTAGTGGTAAGGGCAGCTTGGATTTTGTAAATCCCTAGGAAAGGTGCTGTAATGCCTTGAAAGGAGGCAAGGCCCCTTTCTGATTGACTGTTCTATCTGCTTTTACTATCTATATTACCTCCTTGACCTTCTTGGAAAGCATCATAGAAAGATACTGGATACATTTTAGAAGTCCCTATGAATTCACTTAAAATATTTGTATTGAAATTACATTATAAGACATTCTCACAATTATCATCACTTTTTGGGATTAAACTGAAAAATTCAAACACAGTAAGCAACAACAAAGCCCTGAACTGAGGCAGTAAATCATAATTTCCTTTCCAGGTGTAGCAGTCTAATCATTTCCATCATTCACATTTTGGCAGAAGGGGTTTTAGTTTTCTTCCAAAACTATAAAATTAGTGTGCTATAATTAACATGTAACATGTAACACTTTTTGTCAACACATTTGAAGCAAGAAGGTTAAAGCATATCTGAGACTCCAAGCACAGTGGGTCTGGTTCCAGCAGTGTCTAACAATATCTGATATTGTATGAAATATCTGGACCCAGAGTTAACCTGGGGCAAAGTAAGTAATAAGCTTCACCTGCCATGCATTCATCACACAGGAGGGAATGTCTGAAAATATTCTATGTACTTTTGTTTTAGCAAGGTGAAGTCTATAGATTATCTTAAACTGCATAATTGGCAAAATACTTATATGTTCTCCAAAGCTTATGAATTCAGGTACAGAGCAGGAGGAGTGGATTGAAAGCCTACATCTAAATATAGGCAATAAATATTTCTTTGCATAATCATTTACCAAAAGAGTTGCACAATGCAACAGCTGTCATGATGTTTGTTTGTTTTTCTTAAATGCAATATAACAAAGCAGAATAAGCTTAGGCTATATTTTAGATTATTCAAATTAGCAACAATGTCAAAAAGGTAATATTAAACAGTATTCACTGCTAAAGTTTGAAAAAAGCCAAAGCTTTCCACCATTTGCTTTGATGACAGCTTTGCAATGTTATGTCATGCAGTGGTTGCCTGGAATGGTTTTCCAAGTCTTGAAGGAGTTCACACAGGGGCTGTTTTGCCTTCATTCTGTGGTCCAAATCATCCCAAACCAATTGAGTTTAGGTGGTAATTGTGGAGACCAGGTCATCTGATGCAGCACTCAACCACTCTTTTCCTTGGTCAAATAGTCCTTGCATAGCCTGAAAGTGTAGGATAATTATCTTGTTGTTCAAAAACAAATGATGGTCCTATTAAGCACAAACCAGATGGGATCGCATGTTGTTGCATAATTTGCTAGCCATGTTGGTTAAGTTTGCCTTGGATCTTGAATAAATCAACAACATTGTCACCAGCAATATCACCAGCATTGTCACCAAAATATCATCACACCTCCTCCTCAATGCTTCACAGTGGGAAACACACATGTTACTATCTGCTCACCTCAAAAAAGATGACGAGTGGAACCAAAAATCTCAAATTCTGGACACATTTCCACTTGTTTAATGTCCAACCCTTGTGTTCCTTGACCCAAGCAATTTCCTTCATCACAGTTCTCTTCCGCTTTGGCCAAGAAATACATTTATGCATTTAGCAGACACTTTTAGCCAAAGCGACTTACATTTACATCAGGGCCAGTCTCCCCTAGAGCAACTTAGGTTAAGTGCCTTGCTCTAGGGCACAACTGTGGCAGCCGCCAGCATGCTAGCCAGGTTCTTTAACCGCTTTGCCACCACCGTCCTAAAATACAATTTATTAACAATTTAACTTGTCCTCTAGTCAAGCCTGCTGATGCATTCAATTGCTGGCTGGATGGGGGTATGGGCAAAGAGTTTTTGGTATGGGAAGAGCATGTTATGTTTTTATTTATTTATTTATTTTTCATTGTGTAAATTCATCGCTTCCTAGTGGTGAGCACAGTAGGCAAAGGAGATTAACATATGGTTAGCATGATTGAGTGTGCACATAGGAAACTGCGTATGGCCTCCTGTAGCATCATTTATTTGCAGTGGTGAAAGTAACGAAGAACAAATACTTCATTGCAGCACTTAAGTACATTTTTCACGTATCTGTACTTTATTTGAGTAGAAATAATTATGAATACTTTTACTTCACTACATTCTGCAGGTATTACATGTGCTTTTACTCCACTACATTTCTAAAACTCGCATCTCGTTACATTTTATTAGGCTATCACTTTTTTGCTGAAGTCGTATAGGCTGCGTGGCTGTCTCGGAATCAGATACGTTGTTTGTGAGAAGCCGCTTCGCAGATTGGCAACAATGAGGTTCCCATTCATCCCGAGGGGTGATTTATAAAATGCTTTGTTACATTTTGTCATCTTGAACTCGAAACACTCCTCTCTGGGCCAGAGTGCCTTTTTTATGGGCATCACCACTGTTGGCTGTCATGTTTGCTTACAGCCTGCTACCTGCTAGGTCAATTATGGATGATACACCTTACCTGATGTGTTTATCCTGTGTGACTTTTGGCGAGTAAATAGTCCAGTTGTTGCTGCGAGACATGCTGCTCCACTCGTATGAGTTTGCGCCCCGTTTTCAATAGGTAAGCCTAATGTTACCGACTGTAAGCGACTGTGTAGCCTAACTTTCAACTCTGCTGTCAGCAATTACGAGAATGGAGATAGAGCATTTGGATGCAATTGAGCAGAATATGGTAGAACGTGGCATGATCTCTGACCAGTCTGTCTTGTAAGGAGATGGACAGGTTGTTGTCCATTTTGAGACCGAAAACGTATACTATTGAAATATTTCGACCTGCAGTATTTGAAATATTTCGACCTGCCATTTTTTCCCTTGTCAGCCTGTCATTAAAATATCTGAATTAGTATTTACTATAGGCCCATTACTAGTATTTACTGCTAGTATTTAATATATTGTAGTAAAAACTATATACAATTGTATTGTTGTATTATTGATGTGGTAGTTCTACCTCTACTTGAGTATATGTTTTGCTAGTTATTTGTACTTTTATTTAAGAACTGAGTTCGAGTACTTCTTCCACCACAGTTTATTTGTTTACTAATGTCCTCACCATGTTTTTCAGAAGGTTTCAGATATCAGTCTCTGGTTCAAATGAATTGTTTGAGGCAAAAACATAAATAAACTGTCACCTAACTTTGCGTGCTCTATGCCATTAAATGAAATTAAATTTGTGCATTAATGCAGCATTACATTCACACAATCATGGTGTATACACAAACCTGATGCAGATAAAAATTATAAAAATATTTGGTGTTTTATTGAGCATCACATAACCAAATGGGTAAGTCGTTTATGGGATACTCCATTGGCCAGCGGTAAAGTATTGGAAGCAGAGGAGTAGGAGGTGAATAAGAAAGGGGTTAAGTAAGGGTAACGGTAGCGCCTCAAACAGCCAGAAGGGGACGCCAAATCATCTAAATTTCTCAATGTTCTCATCAAACTAGTGCGAGCTACTTATGAACACTGTTACGTTTGTTAGATTGCTTTAGAGTGGTGTTCCAGGACTGACAAAACGGCAAACTGCAGAGAGACTAGTTATAAGTTATGCTGAGCTGAAGAAACAGATTTAGAGGATGGGGAGGTGCCTTCATGCTTTGTGTTCTTTGTTTTAAATTTTCAGTCTCTTTCCCTTTCTCTCTCGCTCTCTCATGCACACACACACATACATAACTTGTTTGCATGGTACGCCTATGTGATCTGGTTTGATGTCCAAGCCACAAATAATGAGCTGAACCTTTTTCGGGAAAGAAGTATACAATGGACTTAAGTGAAACCAATAAAACCTTTGACAATTTTTGGGAGGGTTAAATTTTGAAGTCCCAGCAATAGCTTCAGAAACCTTTTCCAATCAGATAGTTTTCTATAAATTTCTTTTATGCAGGTCTGCTTCAAAAGTATGACTGAACCTGTCACTGACAGGCATGTGTGACGAGGTACTTTGAAACTGAACTTGATCAAAAAATTCAAAATGGTCGAGCTCACGATCATTATTTCTGTGTTAAACTAAAAAGTTTGGGATTTATTTGGTATTTTGAAAAACCAAGACAAGAAATATTGACTGTTAAATCAGAAAAAGTTTTTGTAACCAGAAAATACATATGTGGTGATAAACAATGTATCTGCCAGCCGCCTTCTTGCATTAGCAATTTAGCAACCAGCTACCGACGAAACATGGCCTTGTTCATGAGCTAGCCACGCCTCCTCAACGGTAACTGTAGTCTGCTTTTGGAGCCAGTTTGACTGTAGGGTTAACCTGCTACACAAAGTCAGGTACCTGTTAATGCTTTTAAATTGTTGATTTTTTTTTTCATTCGTTCATTCATTCAAAACATATGTGGGAATCAGTATGTGGCCTACACAAAGACAGATGGTTCTAAGGGGCTCATCCTTTCATTAGATCACCTTGAGCCAGGACCAAAAAGTGAACTAGCAGCTTAAGCTAACTGAATGGAATGTCACCAGAAAGTTTGTCAAAAAAAAGGTACAGATAGGCTACAATTGTATTGGCAGCCTACTTCTTATTCTACATCAACAACATTAAATAAAATGTTCAGCAAGCTTGTAATTTCTCACTGGTTGAAATAGTTAAAATAATTCCTGTGACAAATCTGCAAAAAAAAAACAATATCCTAGCCTAAACTTTAAAATAAAGCAAACACTGTAGATAGGCTATGATTTTTAAAATGCTGTTCCCTTTAAAAATATGTTCTCTTGACTTTTTTTACACCATAGGACATTGGAATAATGTAAATAATGAATAATTAACATTATTTGTTGTGGAGCCATTCTTTCATGAAGGCTCCTTAATGCAACTTTATCCTAGCCTACATCCTAGCAACAGGGAAATCTTTCTGTTGTGGTAAGTTGTGTGTGTCCAGTGAAAGTGGCTATTGCTACGTGAGGTGAAATAAAAGACATAATTTATGCATACCTACTAGTGCATGCCATTGAAAGGGTCACCTGAAACATTATCGGAAAAATTGCCACTACTAATAAATTTTTCTGGAGCCGCCACTGTCACCAGGGTTCTTATTTCACACATCCTCACTGGTATACATATACGCACACATATGCATGTACGCACATGCCCATGCACATGCACACACACACACAGGCAGAAAGGCTGAAACACAAATGAGCTGACTCATATGACCACTCTAAAAACACTGACAGACTTACATTCAATCAACCTACAAACACATAGACCTACACTGACACACACGCACACAGTCATTTACTCACACACACAATAACTGTAATCTGCACACTCTCTCTAATGTGGGCTGGCTCATTCTCTCACACACATACATTACACTCACACACACATGCACACACACACACACACACACACACACACACTCTCTGTATCTCTCTCTCCCTCTCACAAACACACACACACACACACACATATGCTCAATGTTAGTGACCTGTCAATATTGTGCATTATATTGTAGACATAGGAAAGCTCTGCACAAACACATACACACATACACATACACACACACACACTGCAGACACAGCATACACAGCATACACACACACACACGTGTGTATGAGCCTATGAGTTAGACATGGGGAAGTTCCACTTGTAGACACACGCACATACACTTGAACACACTCACACACGTACAGATAAACCACACACACATACACACACACTCCTCATATGCTGAGATATGCTGAGATCCTCATATATGTGACAAATTGTGGAAACAAATCATGTGTGTTATATTTTAAACCATATAGATTATGGGGTTCCAAATGTGCCAAAATGACATCTTGGTTGGCCATTCATGTCAACTGAAGATTATTGAAACATATCATGGTCTGTGCATCATTGCACTGAACGTGTCAAAACGTCTTGGTCTAATTTTTGTCTTTTACCAAATAAGGTTCTATGCTGTTCTAGGCTATAATGCTGTCATCCTTATCATTGGTTTTGCTGTATAGATTGTCTTTGTCATTGGTTTTGCTGTTACACATGGTTTTGTCTTTGTTATTGGTTTCGCTTTTACACATCGTCTTCTTTACAGTTCTGCTGTTACACATGTTGTCTTCTTTACCATTGGTTTAGCTGTCACACGTGTTGTCTTCTTCAGCAATGGTTTTGCTGTTAGAGATGCTATTTTCTTTGACATTGGTTTTGCTTTTATATACCAGTATGTGATGAGTTCTTGGAAAACCCTTCACATGTTGCCCTTGCACGTATTCGGGCAAGAGTGAAAATGTGTTGAATGGCAACATTTTGGGGAAATTAAATTAATTAAATTGTTATTCTGTAACAATCTATTCAGAATGGCAATCTTTAAACCTGTAGCTAACATATCTAATCATATCTAACAGCTATATCTAACAGCAACGCCAATGACAAAGACAACAACATCTGTAACTGCAAAACCAATGCTAAAGATGAAAACATGTGTAATAGCAAAACCAATGACAAAGATGAGAAAATACATAACAGAAAAAACAATGCCAAAGAAGACAACATATCTGCCAGCAAAGCAATGACAAAGACACCATGTGTGACAGCAAAACCAATGATAAAGTCAACATAATACAACAGCATAATAATGCACAGATGTTTTTATTATGGTAAAAATTAGATCAATACATTTTAACACATCCAATGCAATGTTACACAGACTATGACATGTTTGAACACCGCTTCAGTCAACATAAATGGTTGACTAAAAAGTAATTTTGGCACATTTGGAACCCCATAATAAATGTTCCCTAAATGTGATGGGACACTTTCTCTCTTACTCTTACACACACACACACACACACACACACACACCACACACACACACACACACACACACATAAACACACATACACATTCTGTCGTTCTCTCTCTCTCTCTCTCTGTCGTTCTCTTACAAGTGCATGGCATGATGACAATTTTAGTGATATATGATGACAAATTAATATATTCCTAAACTGGCCATTATGACAGTGTGAGATATTAAAAAGGAGAAATAGGGATGACACAGATGTTATTCACACCACACACACAAACACACACACACACACACACACACCCCAACTGTCTCTGTCTATCTCCCTGTTACAGACATACTCACAGAGACTCACATACAATGACATATTAATCCACATGATCACTCAAAATACATATCAGACTCAGTCACACATGCACACTTAAACACACACACACACACACACACACACACACACACACACACAAACACTTACTATCGCTGTCTATCTCCCTGTCACATACACAGACACTCACAGAGACTCACATACAAAGGCATATCAATCCACATGATCACTCAAAATACACATCAGACTCAGTCACATACACACACACACACACACACACACACTAACATGTTATGAACAAAACAAAGACACATTTAGACTCTCTTTCCCAGTTTGGCCCTCGCATAGTTGTGGAAATAAAAGTCTAAACAATTTCCCCAAAGTTTTATGCCATACTGGAAACTTTCCAACTGAAGTAAATTTAGGCAACTTAAAAACTTAACTTTTTTTTTTATTACTCCATTCTTTGGGCAGTGTTGGCATTTAAAATATACTTTTTTACAATTGTGCATTTGATGAATATATGACACCTGAGTGGCACAGTTCTCTGTCAGTCTGAAAACGCCTATAAAGGCCTGCTATCTGAACCTGTCCCACATGCTTTCTTTGAATCTCCATTACCTTTCAGTTCTCCAGGATATAGCCTAACAAATATCTTTCAATGCACTTAGTAAGAACCAAATGTAATATGGCTGCAAAAGACTGCGAACATTTCCTGTGATTTCTGAATTGGATTACTCAGAAAAGGCTAATTTTATAGGTCCTTTATACCAGTGAATCCAGTAGGTAGTGGTACCGCTTGAAATTTTGGGCCCTATGACAGAAAACCATTTTTTTGCCCCCCCTCACAAAGAGCACTTCAGGTGCATATATGCATTTAAGAAAAAATAATTATAGGACAAAATATACATTCCTGAGGCCTACATGCTCATACTTATGATACCTTACATGTGCTACAAGCATTTTAAAGTGCATCTCTTTTCCGCTTAGGGATTTAGGGACATGAACTAATAAGCACCAATGGTTCATGGTCTGATGGACCTGCAGAGCAATTCAAATATCCTAGTAGGGCCTCTGGGTCCCAGGCCTCCTAGGATTCAAGTTGTCTTCAGTGCACTTTGCAGACACCAATATGTATTGTAAGGCAGCGTAACAGAAAAGAGAAAAAATTCTAAGAAAACACATAAAATTTCTTAGCCAAAAGGATTACATTTATTTGTAAAGAAAACAGGAAGGCTCATATCCTTAACCTCATTGCCTCTCAGCCAATCACAACTGGCCTTGATAAACAGGCCAGTCTCCTCCCCTGATTATCTTGATTGCCTGTTCACAGGAGGGAGCAAAGAGAGCAAAAGAGAATAGCACAAGCAACATACAACACAATATCGTGTAATCACAGACAATATTCATAAATGCACAGTGCAGTAGTCATTAAGATAACAAAATTATTCAAACTAACAAACAAACAAATAAATACATATAAATACATCTTAGAATGTAACAGATGATATCACTAGAAAAAATACAGACAATGTTAATGATGTGACAATTGACAATAAAATTGCCATTATAAGTCCACAATAATTATAGTGTTGCCTTCAATAGACAAAAGATTGTCGGTCAGTTGATAAGCAAAAAAATCTTCCGTGTAATGGTATACAAATTTAAAGAAAAACTGGATGAATGGGAGGAATACCAGATGTGGAAAACATTAGTTTTTTTAAAATCGGAAGTGTAGTCGCTCTTTCACTTGAAACTGGTTGAAAATAGGTGCTGTTAATATTACACTAGCCCTTGGCAGGTTAGATATTTTATGTGGCCCACAAACAGAAAAGTTTGGCCCCCCTGGTCTACATTCAACCATACCTCCACCTAACTGTATTAAACCATTTACCTACCTGGCAACCAACCTAGGAACCAGTCAAATAAAGCAGCCATGGTAACTAATATGACTACCCTGGTAACCAGCATAGTAACCACTTTCTTCTGATAGTAACCACCATGAATAGCTAGCAGCCATCTCAGTCACCCTAGCAACATCTTAGCAACCAATTCCACAGTGACAACCTAGCAACAACCATAGCAACCACATGATTACGTTAGTAACTAGCATGTAAACCAACTCAGTTGGAACCAAGATCTATCTTAGCAGCAGCCTAGCAACTACAATGACAACCTAGCAACCAACATGATCAACATGACCAACAACAACCAGCACAGAAACACCTTAGCATCCATCTTAATCATCCGAGCAGCATCCTAGCAACCACCTCCACAATTCAACCTAGCAATCACTGTAGTGACCATAATGATTACCCTAGAAACCAGCATAGCAAACACTTCAGTTACCATAGCAACTACCATAGCCATCATGACAACCTAACAACAAGAATAGTAACCAACATATTTATCTTAGCAACAAGAATAGCAACCACCATTAAGAAACATGACTCCTGTCTGCCTTCTGTCTTCAGAATATCATTTCAGATGGTTTTAGTTCAGAGCCTTAAAGTATTGAGCTACTTTGCCTGAGTTTCCATCTCATCTTCCTGGTTGGTCCCTGCCTCCTGTCTCCTGGCTCTGCATGTATACTTTCGATTACGTCTGTAATTTTACTGTTTACTGGCTTTAACTGGGACCTGCCAGTTTGGTGTTCAAGTTGTTTTGGGTTCTCACAGAACATAAAGTCTACTCAGGAGATTTTAGATAGATAGATAGATAGATAGATAGATAGATAGATAGATAGATAGATAGATAGATAGATAGATAGATAGATAGATAGATAGATAGATAGATAGATAGATAGATAGATTGATTGATTGATTGATTGATTGATTGATTGATTGATTGGAAATTCGGGCAAATACTCTGAGGTGTACATTGTACACAAATATAATATTTATCTTGCATCCTCTCAGGGACTTGAGAATTCTTGAGAATGTCTCCATAATCGCAAGTTTGATTTGTGATGAATATAGTATTAATGGTGCCTTCAATATGATGGCTGCAAAGAGACTCGATGAACCAGGATCAGGGGTGCCGCCGGGGTTTTTATAATCAATGTTTGGGGGGCCCAAAATTATTTTCTATCATAGTGCCCAAAATTAGCGGCCTTAGTGGGTCATCTGATAGACTGGGGGATAGTCATAGTAACCAGAGTAAGAAAAGTGAAAGGGCTTTTGAGAAGCTCCACATATGAAGACTCGTACTATGCAGCTCAGTTTCACCAAGAGCCTAAAAGGGACATGTTGGCCTTGTAAGATTGATTGGAGTCAGCTACTTAAACATGATTTAAAACACTCACATTTTTTTTGGTTTTTATAAAAGTTTAGAAAATTCTTTCACTTGTAAACTGCCAGTGTTGTAAAAAGTGACATCACCTGGTTAAACATCAGTCTTTAAAGGCCAACATGTCTTAGCCAGGGATCCTTTGGAGGATTTCAGAATGAACATTGCAGATATTGAGCAAACCCTGAAATAATTCAGGGTCCCTCCAACTACAGCTGTAAGATTTATGCCATGATTTTAAAAAGGTCCACCTCTGTTCACACAATGTCGTTGTGCATTTGTGCATTCCTGGATGAAAAGTGTAGGCTTACATGTCCTCCACATGACCCTGTGTTGACAGCATCTAGCCAGCTCAAGCAGCTAGTAGGTTTATGGCAGTTTGTATGCACATAATGGCCAGTTTAGAAATATATTAACTTGTCATCATATATTAGTAAAATTATCATTTTAAAAGAGAGAACAACACAGAATGAATGTGTGTGTGTGTGTGTGTGTGTGTGTGTGTGTGTGTGTGTGTGTGTGTGCACGCGCGTGCGTGTGTGAGTAATGCCATAAAAATCCACAAGGTGTCAGTCTTCTCCTTAGTAGTTAAGAACGGGATCCATCTGAGGACATCAAAAGCTTTTAATCATATATTACATGTATCCCCTCTGAGAAAGTGGGAAAAATCAAGGCTGAATGTACTGTTACAGCAATTCTGTGATTATGTACAGTCATCTGTCTTTACACATTTGAACTGGATATAATACATTTAAATGGACTAAGATACTTTAACAAATTACAGTGGACTGCCTGTTCATGCAACAACTGGGTAAAAACATTTTCCCCTTTACAGAAGTAGTTTTCTCTAATCATTTTCCTTTTGTGATAACAGGTATAGTTAGATGAAAGAGTAGCACTTAACCAGATTTCCCCTTTTGGCAGTCAAATGGGAATGTTTTTAATTTATAATGAACACAATGCAATGCAATTATTTTTAAAAACATATCAAAGAACATGTTAATGAAAGGAAACAGCTGCATGTCTTGTAATGCGATCTGTGTTTTCCTTAGCTACATGGAGGCAGGAGATTTTTTGAAAAGCTCACAAAAAGTACTACACATTTATCCGACATGAGATTAAGTACTAAAACCAACCTAAAGTTTAAATGTAGTTTACTATTGGGTAATAAGTGCTGGTGTAATTTCTCGGTTTGCAAGAGGGAGCTGGGTTTGATACACTGGTCTCTCTCAAAGAAGACTATCCCTCAGATTACAGTAGACACTGGATCGATGTTTTTGTTCATTTAAAGTGCATGGTAATACATAATATGAACTTAGAAGGGGATAATTAGACAGCACTGTATATTAAGAACCACAAAAATAAATACATACATAAATAGACATGAGTAATGCTTAAGTATCATTTTCATACCTATAAAATGTCACAACAAATTTCATTGCACATTGCCACGTTATAAGCATTGATGTTTGGAACATGAACTGGGCATGATTTTTTCAAAGTCTGTCCCTAAGAGGAAGGATGACCCATATGACATGAAGAATGACGTTGATCTTTGTACTGGTCTTTTGATGCAAGGGTTCAACTAATTGCAAAAAACTCTCTAATGAGAGGTAGTGTGTCCATATCATTCATGGTCTTGTGCATTTGTGGACAGTTTATTTAGCAGTAGTCCTTGGGAAGTAGAATTGCTGTGCAGGAAAGGCTTCCACCCTTGTTAAGTGTCCGGTGGAGTGTGTCTGTAAGTATGGTGTGTGTGTGTGTGGGGGGGGGGGGGGTGGCTGATAAGCTAGGGTGGGAGGAGAGGAGGCTTAAACGTGCAGGTCCCAGCACAGTGGCGAGGGGTCAGCATCTTGCATGAGAAGTGGTGGAGAGCGTCGTGAGCTTCTAGGGACAAACCACACTGATCACTTCATGAAGTAAATAGAGCCACAGTGAACTTGCACATCAAACACTGATAATGAAATAAAATAGACTAGTTCTAATAAAGAAAACAGTGACAAAGTGCTCTGGTATTAAAATAAATCTCCTGACTGTCTCCATATATTTTTTGTTTTTAAAACATGTGTCAGCATTTATATAAAAACATGGAGAATGATCAGATCAGAATGCAGCAAAGTGAAAGATATAATTTTTTGAAAGTGGCTGAATCAAAACAGTCAGAATTTCAAGTGAAAATTTACAAAGTAGCACTTGCATATATTCGTTAGAACTAAAATAAAATCAGTTCCCTTGAAACCAAAAAGTATTATTACCTTTCAGCTTCTGTTGAATTGCATAACGAGCTTTTCTCTCTTGGTCCAACTCGTTGCACAGTGTGTCTATGTTAAAGAAGAATGAATATGATATTACTTGCCTGTATTTTTGTAAGTGAACATTTTTTGCGTATGATCAGTGCTTTCCATTTTTCAGATACTCTACCTCAGCGTACAAAAAGGATATTCACTGTGCCACATCTAGTTAGCTCAAAAGCTGTTAGATTGGATTTTTTAATCTTTTGTTTATTTATTTGTTTATTTTTGAAGGACATATAATCTATTAACTCGAACTCGAAAATATGCAAGTGTCACTTTTTTGCACAAAGTTCTCCAAACTGATAACAGGTATCAATAACTGCATTTTGTTTTTGAACAGACGCCTCACCTCGAACAATCTGCAGCTGCTGTACCATCTCCTCACGGTAGGACAGTTCTCTCTTCATCTGATCTTGGAAATTATCTAAAGAACAAAAGTCCTTGAGATCCTTAGTACAAGGACATCATACCACTGTCATTATGGTGAAAATCTTTGGCAAAACTTAAACTCTCTGTGGAATACCACAATTTAGTGGACCTTCATTTGCATGTGGATGAATACAGTGTCTATCTATCTATCTATCTATCTATCTATCTATCTATCTATCTATCTATCTATCTCTCTATCTATCTTTAAAATCACACGATGTGTATGTTTAAAATTCTATTGAAATTCCATATATGCTTATTTATTTGCCTCTGCTGTGATTATTCACCTTTTAAATTCTGAAATTCTCGCTCTAGCTTCTTCCTGAGTTCCACCTGCTCCACCAGCTGTTTCTGAAGCTCCTCTGTGGACATACAGAGATACCCCATGCCAATGAGTCAATGTATACAAATGGAACATTCTTATTTCAAAACTACAAAATAAAGGGTTTTTGAATGTTGAAAGTAATTGACTGCACTATAGTGTCTACACGCCTAGTGGTCACTGCAGTGTGTGAGGCAGGCATTAACAGACAGATCCCTGTGTTTTCAAGCATGCTGTTGCAAGATAATTAGGACAATAGCCCCAGGCTTTTTGCTAATATCTGAGAATACAAAGGAAAATCTGTAGTGTGAAAGAGTGCCTGAGAGTGCCTTCTAAGATAGCTTTGTATCTTTTCCATCTACCACAGGCTATATTTTACAGTTTATCCACAATTACATGCAGAAATGCCTGCATCCTGTTTAAAGTATGCAATAAGATGTTTACTTCCATAGACACACGACATGTTATTATCAAAGCTAAAATAATGCGTCAAAAGTCATACCCATTCAGCAGTTAAAACAAAAGAAATTTTAGACAACAAATTATCCTGTCTGAGATAATGTGAATTAAATATGCTTAAGGTTTTTATTTTTTCATCGGTATTTCTATTAGGCTGCATATCCCGCTATTTCATAGTGGTTACAAAGTTATTTGCTACACTTTTTTCTTTTACTTTTACACTCATTTTACAATTTCGTCTTTATATCCTAGCTTTATTTATTAAGGAAAATACTTCATACCTTTAGCCATATTTTCGATGTCTTTCCCAGGTCTAGCTACCTCGTCGCGCGTCGCCTCATCACCTGTACCACATATAAATATCAATTATTATCATTAAAGGTTTAGGATGTTTAGACCACAAGTAAGTGAAAATCCTGTTTGTCAGTGATGCACAGACTAATGGACTTACTCGAGCTGTCTTTGGTTATGTCGTAGGTTTTCTGCAAATCAGATTCGTCCTCCGTTGGAACTGCGCTTTGTTTAATTGAATCTTTTCATGTCAAAACAAAAAAGATCAATCAATATTCGTGCGCATTCGAAAGTCAGAAATATAAAAATACACAAGGTCACTACCTATATAAAATCATTTCTCTCAAAGTCACATTACCTATGGTCTCCAGCGGATTCAGGGGATATTTGGATACTAAATTAGATGCAGAAGACGACAGCAGATGCCCATCCTTTTCATGGCCATACACCTGCAATAAATAAACAAATAAATTAATGTAATTAAGTACCTACGACTTTTTTATTTCACCAACTATGGCGGTTGAATTGCCTTAATTGTTGTAATCTACAAATCCACGTTACTCGTAATCAAATTCAAGTTTACTGTTTCAGGTTTACACTACAGAGAGTACTGTGCGCACGAGGGCTGTCATTTGTGTGCCAGTAACAACAAAGAGTGCGCGAACCCTTTCATCAAAATAAGATGAAAATTATCCCCCATTTTAACGCAATTTACCTCAAGTAGGCACATGGTTTCACTTGACAAAACAAAGCCAAAATGTTTTCTTCCAAGATGGTAAATAGGATAAAGATTTATTTATTTTTAATTGAATATAAGCTACTTGGCAGGGAGGGGGGACTTTGAGAAACACAGAGACACTTTGAGAATCGGACATACATAGACACTTTTGTTTTCCCAATGATACTCACTTCGTACACTGTGTCATCTTTGTTTGCTGGCACGTGCTTGCTCAGCCGCTCGTCATCAGATGACCCCGCCTCGCCGAACAGAACTCTCTGGGGATCATCCGGTTGCTGTGTTGGTCGAGTCTCCGAATCTTCATTTTCATTAGGATTTGCCGAGATCCGCCCCTGGGGACTGTGATGGTCTTCCACAGAAAGTTGAATTGATTCTTCATCTTCCGGTAATTTATTCGATTCCACATCAACATCTGGATCCTCTCCACTGTCCACGTCCGGAGAGACGGAGCGGTAACTGGAACTTTCACTGACAAAGTCAGGTGAGAGGTAACCTGAACGAGCCCCTGGATATACCTCTCTGTTGCCGTACAGTTTGGCGATGCTTTCAGCGTCTTTCACAACTGGCCTGAAAGCAGATATGTAGCTCATCTTTCGGGGAGTGCTGGGCTGCCCCTCCGTTGACCTGGCCTCGTCCCCAGATTTTTCCTCCTCGTTCCTTGTGGACTGAGAACTTGAGCAGCGCTCACTATCATAGAGGCTGTCCTTGGGCGTGATGGAACCTCGATCATTTTGGTCAGAGAGTTCGGTCTCGTTTTGTCGCGAGGAAATGATGTCTGCATGTGGCTTGGGCTGTGCTTGTGGGTATGATGACAATGGTAGGCCTCCGGCAGAGGGCCAAAACATGGGGAACGACGGGTAAATATTGTCCTTCACGCCTGGCCAAAACACACCTGGGACGTTAGTCTTATTTTGGTCTGCAACGCCATCATCCTTCTTATGACACAATCCAAATGCAGGGAATCCATAAGGATGTGGGAAGATTGGTGGTGGGATCTTTTGTAGTACCCCAAACCCTTTGCTGGGCACAGGGATGACAGGGTAGTTGCGCACACTGTTGGACAACCCAAGACTACCACGGTCGTCCTCACAGCGTATTGTTTTGTGCGGAACCTCGGGTGAACTCGTCTGCGGGATGTTACTGGAGGCCTGAGACTTGAGAGAAGAGGACATTTCGGAGGCACTCACTGGCATCGTCCTTTTCCGGCTTCCGCCGTTAAACATGGCCTTGACGTCCTCCCAAGCATGATTCACATCATCGGACGGGTTTTTGTCAGTGAGTTTCAGGTGACGTCTCCATGAGTTGAAGTTTGCTGCGTCTGGTTGTGTGTATTTAGATTCAGGTGTACGATGGGAATGAAAAATAAATTTATTCGGAGAAAAATACATGTTGCAATAGGAGCACTTGATACATTTTGCTCTTGAACTGTTATATCGAGCTGGAATGAAACTGCCCCTGCTTCCCCATGCGCATTCGTGAGAGACGTCAAAGGCGAAATTTTCAGGTAATTTCGGAGGCGCATGAGCCCCAAGGAAAGACTTGCAGAGCCTCTCAGCCTCGCGTTTCGTTATCATCCCGCAGCGTCTAGATGAGATGGGCATCGCCCCCGCGCGCCGTAGAATCTCGAGCTGAACCGGGGTGCACTGCACACACGTGATCCCAAGAGCGACGCGTCGGTTGTGTATCTCGTTATAGCTGTAGTTCTTCAACAGTGTGTTGGATATCTGAGCCAGACAAAGCCTCTCTTGCCCATCTATAACCAAAGAAACTATAGGCACTCCGTATAATGCAGTCTCACTGACTTGATTAGGCTTTAGAGAACTGGAGTTAGAATAAGGCTGCAGTTCCTGTTTGGAATTTGGGGAAGAGCTGGAATCTCGTCCCGCTGCCAGCTGACCAGGTATCGGCTCCATTCCTGGAGATCTGATTAAAGATAGGAAAAGAAGAGGCCATAAGAGTATTGCCGTGTTCCATAACTGAAAGAGTAAATATTTCTTCATAAAATTGTGAGTTTATTATAAACTATTATCCTATTGCTTTGCATTTTATTTCAAATTCAAGAATATCAATAACCATGGGTTAGAAGTACTAAATAAGCATTTGGGTATTCAAACACGCAGAATAAGTTTGCTATGATAAATCACTATTTCACCAGTGCATTGATGGTTTACAGGCTATAATTATTAGTACTCACGTTCATATAGTTTATCGGACAATTTTTCCTTGAAATATTAATTTTTATATTCTAGAAACTCCTACGAGCTGTCAATTATAGGCCTCTGCCTTTGACCAAACTTTTATCCCACGGGTCTCGGCTATTTTTCCTTTTTAAAATATATTTTACATGATCAAGTATAAAGAAATGTAGATTGTGGTAAATCGGCTGTGAGAGCAGTGTGATTACTTAAGCGCCTTCTTAACAGCCTAATACGCTAAAGAACAGAAGGAAAATGTTCTTTAGCTCTGTCAATGAGCTTACCGGAGACGAAAAGAACAGCTAAGCCGATTTTCTTGTCATTACTCAGGTTCTAATAAGAATAGTATTTCCGGTTTCAAATTTTGTTAAAAGTATTGAAATATAGGCTACTGCGGTTTTGTTGACATCTAACACTGAAAATGTCCTATAGGTTTGGTGCAAATTTCCGACAAACTGAAAGAAGGCTTAACCTTGGTCACCAATATTAAAGGATCAGGTCGTAATGTGTCACCATAATCTTTGTTAAAATTAAACTTTTGTGATCATCAGTCTGGCTGTCTGTCAAAGAAAGCATCCAAGCCATTTCGTAAGATCAAATAAATCAGTTGCCTGAATAATAATATCGATCTAAACTTACCTTTATCTTTGAGGAAAGAATGATCTACAACGCGATTAACAGTCACATCAAATAATTTGCGCAAGTCGTCTCTTGGTCATTCGAAATGTTAAATATGGTAGTGCGTCTCGACCCTGTTTCATTCAAATAGCCTTCTTTTCGTGCGCTGCTATGGAAAGACTTCCATACTCCATGACTGTTCGGCGTTGAGTGAGAAATGCAAGATTGACCACATGACAGTCCAGAAACCGTCGCCACTCCTCACTAGACTGAGTACGTTACAGCACAGAAGAGCGCGCTAAAATAACTGCAAGGCACACCCACATCGCACGACCGTGTTCGTATTAACTATTTGCCTGCGGGACGTACGGTAATCACGGAAACCCTGTTTGAATCCAGTTGTCTGAGGAGAGAGAGGACGGAGAATACTGAAAACGTTCAATGTTAACGATGATTAAGATATACATTTCAACACACTTATGAGGCGTTGAATAATTACGCTTTGGGTCAGTGAGTGAATACCCAGTTCTATGCACAAAACCGCTTTGGAGAGGTGCGTAATTTTGCGATTTTAATTTTAGGATACAAATAAAGAGTTTTTCGTTTTCTAACTACAGTGCGACTTTAAACGTTGATATTTATGGTCTTACAACTATTTTGTGTAGTTATTGAGCGAAAATCTGGAAGAATATGGCAGAATATCTTTGTGAGGCAATTGTTTTGTTTTTTTCTCCAAATAGAAAATATCTTTCCAGAATATGCAATCTAAACAGCTGAAAAAGGGCACTGAAGTTAGATCGATGGCGACAATATGGCAGTCTCTGTCAGGTTACACGTCAATCTGGGCTAATATTTTTGAAGACCTAAATATATTTTACATTACAGCGCAGTGTTATAAATGTTATGTTATGTATTTATTTATTCATTTGTTTGAAGATACTTAGACCTGAATGTTTATATCAGATATATTTTAAAAATGTCTATTTTAAAATGTCTATTTTAGGTGGGGTCCCAACAACCGCAAGCCATGTTCACTTACATAAAACCCATCACTTCTCTGTTTCCCATGTTCTCCAAATAATGGTCTTTAAATGCAGCAAATTTGTTTAACACACAGGGTTCGGCGTGAGTGGATAGTGTGTACAAGCATAGTGATATATTACAGCAAGCGAGGGAAAAGAGGGAACCTTATATGATCAGATTAACTATTTATAAGCTGATCAATGCCCCGCAGTTAACCCCTCTACGTCTCATTCTTGGATATCGATACCATGTCCAGATAGTATCGCTCTTTAGTTTTCTCGCCAAACAAAACAGGCAACCCAATTAAACACACGGGCTAAACATCTCCACCTCTCCTCTACGAAAATACATATAAAATATATACTTTATAAATGATGCTGAGTATTAATGCTGGATAATATTGTTTTAGAAATATGTGGGGTAAAAAAACGTTCAGCTAATGTGTGGTGTGTTTTTAAAGGTACATTTGAAAGTAAGGTGGTGAAATGGTTCATAACAAATAACCTAAATTAGTGGACAATAATATGACAAATAGCCTATTAATTGCTGTCATAATCAGAATTGGCACACATTTCCATAGGCCCTTAAACAGTATGAACTGTCCGACGAAGAGTTTGGAGTAATCTGTAATTAATCATTTTGCCCAGTCCAAAATGCGAACAATCACTCTAAACAAATGCGCGTTAATAGCGTCCACAAACGCCCCGAGGGCGCCCTGCTCTCAAGCAGACCTCTGCATCTCCAACCATGATTGCCTTACCAGAAGTTACACACTGCTGGGTGTATTATTGACTTGGGACTATTTTGAATGTGACGTTACAGCACGTTTGATTTAATAGATAACTATACAATTTATACATCCTTAAGCACGTGGCTAATTATTTTAACATAGACCTACCAACAAATATAATTTTGTTTATGACATTTTTGTGTATGTTTTTCCTCCGGAATTTATATTACGGAGCGCCATGACCAATATTAATAGTGTCATGAAAGCCCATAGACCTGGCATGAACCCCAAACGCCATCAGTGGGGGTTATTGCAATATTGATGGTGAAGGAAACTTTAACCTGATCTACTCTGGCAGTGTCATCTTTCACAATCTAGAGGCTTTTCTCCAGCCCACAATAATTACAATTTATTCTGTAATTATTCTTCTGCTTTAAATTATTTACAACTCTCCAACTAAATGCGTCTTTGTTGCCATTTATTCTCGGGAAACTGGAGCTCACGTGTGCTACAACAATTCATTTATGAGTTCAACGCAGGTACAGCCACACAACACCACGCCCGCTTTTAATTAGATATTTCAGCGGTAATTTTAGTCGAGGCCTTTTATCACAGTTGGCTACCCTTCAATAGTTTTTCGAGTATATTATTTGAGGCACGTCTGTGTGTAAACAATCGGCATAAGACAGACATTGCTTTAAAATATTTAAGTGTCTCCAAGTCATCGAAATGTTTCCACAAAGAAAGCCTATAAGATGGCTATACGTCTCGCTTTAAAGTTTAATTACCACCCTTGACAAGTGAAAACTCAAACTGCAGTGAATGTTAAATGCACTGAACACCAGACTGTATGGGTAGCAGATTCAGTGAGGACATTGTCTTAAGTACTGAGGTGTTTCTGGAGTATAAATTCTTTTTTTTTAACGCGACGAAAATGTATGAAGTTCATCAGATCAGCACGCATGAATGATGTTCGCGGCTCAAAGTCCATGGTCTTCAGATGACACTCATGCATCCCGATTAAAAAGGCAGAATACACAGTATTCATTTGTCGTGGTAAAAAAAATCCAAGGGCACAGACTTGGCCATTTTTAAAGGCTGCCATTCATACGATTTTCACTTTAAAAGGCAGATGAGCCTTAGGTTGAACGGAGCGTTAATTAATTAATGTGTCCTCTCCGAGAGGAGCCAACACTATACCAAGGGAGGACGGCTGCTTGTCGGAGGACAGCTTTTAAACACCAACCTTACACATTTTGGGGGTAGGCAACTAAAAAAAACATAAAGTTACAAACAAGACCAGTTTCACCGTTTCACCGGTTGTGGAACGAATAGTTAATACATCCTGAGTTTTTCTGCCCTGTGATATCCTGCTGATGTGCTTCAGAGTGCTAAAGCGCATGAATCGCGCGTGGTCCTGACAACTGGGTTCTGGGCCCCATATAAGTTCAGTGCTGTCTGGATTCGCACATGCCCAGGATCAGTTTTTTTATGCAGTGACGCAGGCTCCAGTGATACGCGCACTGATATGGGCTCGGTGTCAGCGCCTTCATAGGAAACGCACACTCTTCTCTCTCTCTCTCTCTCACACACACACACACACACACACACACACACACACACACACACAGCAAAAATAATGTGGAAAGGTGGCGTTAGCATTTCTTTTGCTGGGAATAAATGTGCAAAATGGAAACCTTTTCATCTCAATTTTAAGACAAACTTTAAGTGTTTCTGACTAAAATATTAAGATTATTATTACAGTCGCAGTAAGTATTCGACAAACCTATCTATCCTGATCCACAGCAGTCCACTGAAGAAGCCACATCTACATTGGACACAGTCTCAAATCAGGGCCCGTAAGCCTATACTTGTCTAGACCTCTGCTGTACATAAAGATGAGTTGTAAAACCTTGACCTTTTAGTAATTTTGTGGCATTGGAAACAATAAAATATTTCAATATTTCAATATTTCAATCAGCACATATTGTTTTGTGTGTATTTGCAGTTTGCCGAAATTAGATTGCTTAAATGTAGAACATATCGTCTCCAGTTTGTGTATGATAATAATTACGTTTTATTGACATTGTTAAGGAAAACAGTGTCTTTCCACTGTACTCACTGTGAGATTTTACGTTGGCTAAATTAGCCTTTCCGATCAGAATCAGATGGTTGTGTTGGAAATGGTAAGTGAAGTCCGGACAAATCCGCTTCTGAGCCCATCACCAGGCAAGGCTGTTGCACTGCAGGTTTGAACAAATCGCACATATTCCATGCGGGGGATTTGGTGTAGAGCAGAAGAATGTCGTCGCAAGGGGAATTATGCAGAGGTGTTTTTAGAGACAAATTTACAGCCTATAACATTTTACCACCCACTATACTGTGTGTTGTCTACAAGATATGCCAAGCACCAAGGTTGTGAATAGACAAAGATTTTAAGTCAGGTAAAGTCTGGAGGACTGGGCCTGTCAGAGATTTAGCTTTCTACGGCCGGCCTGGTGGAAAGAGCTCAGCGATGTAACACCTTTTCCAAGAGCAGCACCGACCCCCGGCCAAATCGTGTATCTCAAAAACACGAGGGTATTCATCTGTCATGTAAGAGGCTTTCAACGTCATGAAGGATTACAAGACGATGCATTTAAATAAGTTTCGTTTGAGCTTGATTTGACCTGCACTACGTGCTCCCTTTGAGAAGCGCAGAAATGAAAACCAGACGGTCGATAACAGAAGAGAGATTATTGATTAGGGGACAAGTAAATGCACAAAATAGACTGAAACGAAGATGGAAACAATATGAAACAGGCGTCGTCTCTGTAGAGTAGGAACACATGATCTCAAAAAGCAGGTTTCAAATCGAAATGGAGAACTGTGGTCAAACATGTCAGGACGCAGTGGTTCACCTTAGTCCCTTCAGAAAAGAAGATGTTGAGAAAAGTAATATGTTGAGTGAAACATTAGAACATGTATAATGTTTATTAAAAACTTGGGCCCCCACCCAAAGTACACTGTCTATGAGGGTTCATTCTTTAGAAAGGAGGAGAGTCTTATTGTTTAGGTCTGTCCTGCAGATTACTGTTCACTGGGCACTCCAGATACATACCAAGGATGAAATGAAGGACCTATCAGTAGGAAAAGAAAATGCAGAGAAAATCAGAGATGTGCAAAAGCATTTATTACTGGCAGTAGAACACAGGGACATCACAGGATAATCTCAAATCTCAGACTGGTTAAATGAGAGGTCCACTGTAACCAAGATCACTTTTCAACAACGGACCAGGAAAACACATTCAACTGACTGACAGGTTTGGTTGTCTGGGATACATCTTTATAGAATCAAGGGATGAAGCAAGATAAATGTAACATGAATTCAAGTCAAACTTTTTAGGTTTCACAAATCATAGCTCCCATGGACTGTAGTAACAATCCTCCATGATATTTGACATTTTCTGTAACTTTTTTTTTATAGCGAGAAATTCCATAAAGTGCATTTTTTTATTGCTGATGAGATGAAAATATGGAGTGTCTTTCCAAGAGGGGTGAAATAGTTGCAGATTTAATATTTTAATTTGTTCCTGGCTTTGAGAATTCATTTACAGAAGTGACAAAGCAGGTTAATAGAGGTTTGAAATATACTATTATTCACAAAATAACAGGCATAAAAACACATGAATTTTATGATGCACAAATTTTCATTGTCCCAAAAACTCCGTTATCCATTAAGCATTATCCTTCAACAGAGCAACTGTCCTATAACAATGAACCCTTTAGATGGCCTCCATTTTGATTACTGATTACTGTCTTTAGACAGAAGTTATGAAGTTTGAGTGGTAAATATCATTTGGCTGCATTTATGCATCTAAATTTAGACCTACCTTTGCATTATTTGAAGTGGTTCAAAAGAGCTGTTGATAACTTATCTCTGGTAATTCTTTGCTAATTTAATATGACCTCATGGTCACATGAGGCTATTACAGTAGTTTTAAAGCAAAAGAACTGTATTAAGGACAGGTAGCACACAACCTCTGGGCTAAAATGGTGGGGTGTTGACATGGATGACAGATTAAATCAGGCAAAGGCCAGCTTTACTGCTAAAGGTGACAACTGCCCTACAGCAAAGGAGTTGTTATTAGGGCGAGACATGGATAGGCTTTCAGTAAAAGATTACTGAATATTACTGAAATATGAATAATGGAAGTGGTACTGCACAGCAAGATGCACATCATGTGGGCCACACCTTTGTAAGAGCCAATAAAATACCTCAGTTTAGCACTGACAATACTGACAACCAAATACTAAAAGTGGGAAGAGGGGCATTTCAGGGAGCGTTTAATTTAAAATTTGTTTTAAAAGTTTAAGTCCTGTGTTTATATATGATTCATGTTTGCTTAAAAACACAATACTGTAAAAGTTAGAATAATATGCCATTAAGTATGGTTCTTTGTTATGTCAAATAACAGCATTAACTGTAACATACAAATGCAGAATCAGGAAAAAAAATCATTGACATAAGATGACTTCAGCACTTCAAAACAAGATGCAACTTCATCAGTTCCTCAAGGTATATAACATAACACCTGACATTCTCACTCTTTGTCTCTCTCTCTCACACACATACAGTCAGCTATTCCATTCACATCAAGTCACTCTCCTTTTTGAAGTCCTTGGCTATCTGAGCAGCAAAAAAAGTACTCCATGCTCCACCACTGGAGCAGTCTAAAGAACCCTTCATTTAAAGGGATACTGGGCAACATTTTAAGGTTAATTTACCAGCTTTGTAGTCATTTCAATGGTTAAATGGCTCATTACGGGGTGAATGAAGGCTCTCTTGGCTGCCTCTATCACTTTCCTGGTGCAGTTACAGCACATGCAGTATGAAAAGGCGCCCCAGTGTTAAACAAAACCGAAACTGAATGAATCTGAAATCACGTTTATTACTGTCAGTCATCATAACTCAATGAAAATGATCACTGGTTCCTATGCTTTGGTTTGCGAACAAATCCACATGGATCGGTGAGAATGTACAATGTTCAACGTAATTTCTTTTTTTTATACAAAAATTGATGCCTGCAGGGTGCGCTCTGGAGGTTAAAAATAGCGGGATTGCCTGGTACTGCTTTCATTTCTTCCTCCATAATCTCAAAGTGGCTGTTGTGCCTAGGCTGGAGAGGGCAAACATGTGGCACCATGTGCCCTACCCTCTCATAGACTTCAGGGTCAAGGCCAGGGTACTCTTGTCCAGGACTGTCCTCTTTCCTAGCTGAGTGGGATGGGGGACTGGAGGCTGGGAAGGGGAACACTGAGGGCAGCAGTGCAGTAAGAGAAAGTTGCACCATTAACATCTTTCACTCAACAGAGTTGGCAAATAGCTCTGGGTTTAAATGGGGACTCCAATCTGGGGCATCAGGCACAAGCCTGCAGGATCAGTGCTGCACACAGGCACGCACTACGCTCACCACAAGGCTGCACACAGCATACAGGCACATGATGATGCTAACACTCAACTTAAAGCTGCACACAGCATACGGGTGCACACATAGCGCTAACACTCTTAGCCTTAGTTTAGCACTGCACAAAGCATACAAGCTCACGCTAACACTCACCTCAGCACTGCACACAGCATACAGGCTCACACTAACACTCACCTAAGCACTACACACAGCGTACAGGCTCATGCTAACACTCACCTTTGCTCTGCACACTGCATACAGGGCCACGCTAATGTTAATGCTTACCATAAAGCTGCACACAGCTTACAGGCACCTGCTAACACTCATTACAAAACTACACACATCATACAGGCCCCTGCTAATGCTAACACACACCTCAAAGCTGCACACAGCATACAGGCACATGCTAGTAATAACGTTCACCACAAAGCTGCCAACAACCAAGCAATGAAATGGCACTTTCCCCTCAAAAAAAAAAGAAAAAACAGAAAAAAAGAAAAAAACAATGCAATGCCATTCATCCTTACACAATGCAGTCCTTTTAAGACGTTTGGGTTAACTGCCCACTCTTACACACAGCTCAAATGTTATATTAGTATGAAAAAAAAACGATATAGGACACTTTTGCTGAGCTTAGTGGTGGGTGCTCTGTGCTCAGTGCAACAGGCAAAGAAAAAGAATAGAGCTAGAATTGGTGAATGGTGAAGTCTCTCTCTTGGCTTCAGTCATGAGGTGGAAGAAATGTGATTTTCAGAAAACACCCCAAAAGTTGGAATATATGAGGTTGGCAACAGGAAACAACAAATAGACTGTTGGCCAGAGGCCTTGGTCTGTGAGGAAGGGGGGTGTTTGTGTAATTTCTGTGTGGTTTGCTCCTCTACACCCCGGGGTCCAGGACAACCAGGGATCAGTTCCTTTACATAATTCCGCTGGAGCCCGTTGGGGACTCCTTAGGACATGTGGGCCTGAGCTTGCTGGGTCCTACGCTCCTCCAGACAACGGCACACCCACATGGACACCACCTCCATGTTCCCATCGTCAAACAACCGGATGAAAGAATGGTCCTATGAAACAACAGAAAAGAGAGAGCTGATAAACAAGAATAAATAAATGTAGTCAATACCCAACATACCTGTAGCTCTGGAAACAATGTATTTATACTAGAAAAGCATTGTATGATTTGATTGTATTTGAGACAGAGAGAAAGAAGGGCTCAAAGAGTTTGGAAAGAAGGAGAGGAGAGAGGAGGAGAAGAAAGGCAAGGAGAGAGGAGAAGAAAAGAAAAGAGAGAAAGAGGAGAGCAGAGGGAGCACACAAGTCAGACAAGTCTTGTAAGACAAGAGCAGTTGGATTAGCTTTAGCGACAGAAAGACTAGCCATCAGACTCTCCTAGTGTCTGCGGGTTAGCATATCATGTCTACAACAGCACAGTCACAACCACAGAGCCACACACAGTCACAGAGGTCAATGCAGGGACAAAGGTAGTGGAAAATGTGTGTGAGAGTGTGTGTGTGTGTGTGTCTTAGGTCTGTGACGGGCAGCAGACACATTCATTTCCAACATCAAGTGCAGGATTCAGACCAGCACTGACACATCATGTTTTTAAATGAACTTGTCAGCCCTTATTTAGGTGCTAAAGTGTCTTTTGTAATGGTTGCTACAGAGGGGCAAATTGTTCAAAACGCCTCCATCAGGGCAGATGAATGGCCAAGAGCACAAGAACACACAATGTCACAACCTTATTACAACTCTACAGGTACAACACTCACAAGGGCTTTTGTAATAATCATTTGAAAGGAAAGAAAACATCTCCACAAAACAAATGATAAATAATAATCAAGATGAATTACTCTGTGTGTGTGTGTGTCTGAGTAAACACACACACAATTATTGTCACAGAAACAGTCAATGTCATTTTGATGTACCCATTCAATGAATAGAATTAGACATTTCTGCTCGAGTTGGGGGGTGGGGGGGGGATTTTATATATAATCTAAAAATGCCCTGGCCAATCTCGGGCATGAGGAGTGCGGTGCAGTGAGAGCTGTGTGTTTACTAGAGTGTGGGTTGTGAGCGCTGCGTCCCCAACACAAAGGCATGCCACGCCACTCAGGCCCTGTCGGCTGCAGGTCCCGGGGACAGGCCAGCACCATCAATCCTGGTGTCCTTCTAATGGGCAGCGCCGGCTCGGATAGACTGAGGTTAATTACGCTCATATCTGTGGGAGCGTGCCGGCCGCTCCTGGGCCTCACACGGACTGGGGCACCCATCTCATCCATCACCCGGAGAGAGAGAGAGGGAGGGAGAGGGAGGGAGGGAAAGAGAGTGGAAGAGAGAGAGAGAGAGAGAGAGGGAGGGAGAGAGAGAGGAAGGGAAGAGGGAGGGTGAGATAAAGGAGAGAGAAGGAGAGGGGATAAAAGAAAGAGAGAGAGAGAACCATTGGGGGCCCAGATGAATGTCTTTAATATCCAGCAGTGAGCCATGGCTGGACTCTGCTGCCCTTAACCCGACCAGACCCTAACAGACTGGCCACGTCCACATCTCTGCCCCGACCCTGATGAATCCTGATCCTGACCGGGAGGCAGGGCTTCTTGGCATTTAATTCAGCCAAAGCTCATTCCAGTACACACACAGGACACTACTAATCCACTACAGCTACAACTGCAACACACACAAATTCTAACTTACTTCTTGTGCTCTGTCTGACACATTAAAGTAAGCCTGAGCTAGTGCAGGCTGGTGGTGATGGACAGGGTCAGGAGCTCTAGCCAGACAGCTGTGCCACTGACCAGCCAGATGCCAGCCCTTGCCTGGGCACACACCTTACCCCACAGACAGAGACACTGAACCTACTGACAGACAGAGACCACTGAGCTTCAGCCAGCCGCCAGAGTGCCTTTAATTAAAACACCTGCTGCAGGTGTACAAGCAACGGTGTGTGTGTGGGCGAGAAAAACACACAAATAAATACTTCTTCTTTATTAGCTCATTATCTGCTTCCTGCTTACCTTATGTGTGTGCGTGTGTGTGTGTGTGTGTGTGTGTGCATGTGTATGTTGGACATGCAGACACTCAAAGAAAGAGCAAGAGCAGGGGAAAAAAACTCATTTAAAAGTGAGGCTACATTAATCACAGCACCATATCAAAGTGTGATAATCACCTGAATACTCTATTAAAATAAAACTGCCAACCCAGGGGAAATTTCACCTTACTCTTTAATTGT